>CM040400.1:13921877-14144377 GCA_022702515.1 Ilyophis sp. 1 JC-2022 | reverse complement strand
TGTGCGTGCATGTGTGTGTGTATACGCGTGTGTAAGTGTGTGTGTGCGCGCGTGTGTATGTGTATGTAATTGCTTGTGTTTGTGCATGCATGCATATGTGTGTGTGTGTATACGCATGTGTACATGTGTACGTGTGTGTGTGTGTGCACATGCATGTGTGTGTGTAAGTGTGTGTGTCTGTGCATGCGTGCATATGTGTGTGTGTGTGCATTTGTGTGTGTGCGTGTGAGTGTGCGCGCATGTGTGTATGTGCGTGTGTCTGTGCGTGTGTGTGTGTGTGTGTGTGTATGTGCGTGTGTGCACGTGTATGTGCGTGTGTATGTGCGTGTGTGCACGTGTGTGTGTGTGTGTGTATGTGCGTGTGTATGTGTGTGCATTTGTGTGTGTGTGTGTGTGTGTATGTGTGTGTGTGTGCACGTGTGTATGTGCGTGTGCGTGTGCATGTGATGCAGTGTGCATATAGTGGCAGTACACACCTCCATATGAGGAAACAGGAGAGATCTGGAGGGGGTAATGGTGGCTGGAGCTGACTGAGTGCTCCTCATCCTCAGTGGTCACTTCGATGGTCTGGCACACATCCGGCAGGTCGCTGGTGATCAGCTGCTCATCCAGAGAGCTGCGCCCAAAAGTGCGGTAGGGTTCTGGGGGGGGTACCAATGAGCACCAGGGTGTCAAATTAACACCCGCCACCAGCCAAATGCTGGTCAAATGTTGATTGTGGCTGGAAAGATTTTCTACTCTAACAGCCATTTGGCAGGTCACCAACTAGCCTGTGTTGTAAAATATTATTATTATATATTAATATATTGTAAAAGGCAAAGGCTGGTAAAATATTGAAAATGGCTGGTGATTTTTAGAATCCATTAGCCACTCTGGCCAGTGGGTGAAAAAGTTAATTTCATGCCCTGATGAGTACACACACACAAACGTCCGCACATACATTACCCTTTAACATAACACATACATACGCTAACCCAGACGTGCACACACACACATTTATGGACACAGATACATGCTACATGTTTTCATTACCCAGTATTCACTGCTAATAATCTTGCAGGACTACTAATCACAGCACGTGAGCGTGTGACAGTCAGAATTATTAGTGAGTAGAGACAATAACGGATTTGTGAACAGCGACAATGTGAATTATTTGCGGGGAAAGGCTGAATGCCATGGTGCAGCGCTGGCTCACCCACGGTGGTGTTTCCCAGTGATGAGCCCCCTCTGTCCATCAGGTCTGTGGAGAGGAACACAAACTACTCAAGGACGCGAGAATGTTTCTATGGCAATGCAGCCATTTCAGGCTAAGAACACATTCCGTTAAAACTTTTGGGATATGAAACGAGTAAATTTGCCAGCGGGAGGTGGCAGACAGACGCAATATTGTTGTCTGGGCTTCAGTGAATATATAACGTGCTATAATTTGGTTTTTTCTTCCTCATTGCTTTTTTTGTCATATTAATATAATTTGTTTGATATCGTAATACAGAAAGGATGAGATAAACTGAAAGTGTTTAAGAGGCTTGCACTTATCCTCCCACAATGCCACACTGCCCATAATACACTGGGATTCTTGACCAAACCCCACCGATAACTAGGCCATCACACTTGGTAGTGATGGGGCTGTGTACATTCTCAGAAATACCCGTAAATGTTTTTCCATTATCCATTCCTAAAAGTCTTTTTAGTCCCAGTTGTGCAATCACTAAAGCAGGATTTCCACTCAAAGATCTCTGTGATGTATGACTCCAGCTCTGTAACTTCAGTACCCACACACACAAGTACACACACACACACACTACTCCACTCACTGAATGAAATGTGCCATCCATCATACACTATTGTTGTTTGACTCCCTTACGTTGGTCTTCTGTGGCAGGAAGAGATAAGCCCTCACGATGCCCCTGACCCCTGTTAACCCCAGTAACCACAACAACCAGCCTCCCTTCCCCCCCTTCCTTCTCTGTACAACCCAGGCCCCAGTGCAGGACTGATAAAGACTATGCTTGTTCGTGCTAATGACAGGTCTCCCCCACTCGCCGTAAATTAGCCTGACACTGAGGGGCAGAGAGTGGGGTCTGTTCAGCGTCAGCCCTCGGACTACAAAGGAGCTTGGAGCCAGACAGCTTCCCAAAACAAACCTGAGCGAGCGGGGGCGGCTCACTATGCCCTGGACAGCAGAACAGCAGAGGAAGCTCTGCTGATAAGAATCATACGCCGCGGAATCCCCGCTGCCATTTTGAAACGATTGCTTAACGCAGGTCAGGGAAAGTGCTGAATGTTTTTTTTTCAGGACCAAAGGTGGAGAGAGAGAGAAAGAGAGGGGGGTGGGGGGTGTTTACCTGTCAGTACTGTACTGTCTGCCATGCTCTCCAACTTCACCACCATCAGTCCGTGGCTTTCCGCAACCCCGCGGTCCAAAGGTACCCGGCGCTCCACCTGTGTGAGGCGGAGGGGTGGTAGTTAGTCTCCTGATCCGAACGCACTCCTCACGTCTGCTTTCACACCACATACAATATACTGCATGTAATACAAAATTAAATAGGGTGGTTGGGTGGGGCAGATGACAATAAATAAACATTTCAGATTTGAATCACGCACCTTTTTTTCTGTGAGGAAATGACATGGCACTTTCTCTCATGAACTGAAGGGTAAAATTCTTCAGTATAGAAGGACATTCTCAAAGGCAGAAGAGCCTTGAAATCACTGAGCCCCAGGATGCACCCCAATATTTTCCACTTCACACCCCCACTACCACTCCTCTCCTACCTGGGAGTATGCAAAACTGCCTGAACGTTTCGAAGTATTTACATGTACAGCATACAATGTACCTGAAATTGCGGTTTGCGTCGAGACATTAATTAACATGTAACCATTAATATGTCATTAAGATGTAATCAGCAATGTTAGATTAAAACACAAAGATCCGTTTCCGGGTCACGGAGAAGAGGAGGTGGTAGTAAAGCTCTGTCGTCTTCAGAGAGGTTAAAGGTCAGGGCCAATAACCGTTTCCACTGCCGCGACGCTGACTCAGAAAGAGAGAGAGAGAAAAAACAGAAGTACCTTGGATCTTTCTTCTTTTTCACCTCGTTTCTTTCCTGTGAAAAATGGAAAACATGTACTTCAGAAAAACACTGACTTGTTATAGAAACACAGAGGGAGTCCCAAACTGGCCAACTTGAATAAAAGCACACGCACACGCACACGCACACTTGCAGACTCATCTGTTAATGGGGTGCCACAGAGGTCTACAAAGCAGCCTTTGGTGGCCAAAAAAGCAACAAAACCTCCACGCAAAATTAACAAAATGATCCTCAACAATCGTGGCAATTGTGCACCAAAAAAAACACCTGCTGTTCTCATGGCTGACACACAAACAGGCCAACAAACATCAGGCTTGAAAGACTGAAATCTGCACTCATACAAAAAAAAGTATGAATATGCAAAAATGAACGTCACCCTGTAATGGGTTTCTCCATCCATTCCAGTTTGCCTTAATTCTGGTCCAGCTTAAATGGTTGTCACCACAGTACCTGGTACTATTCCTGGACCAAATTCTGTTTTAAAGGTCTGTGTTTACTATACTATATATATGGCAGGCACTATGCTTTGCCTCAAATCTGACTATTGGACTATTCGCTCACGCAGCTTTTCGCAAAGTGGCAAACCTCGACCCATCCTTGGTCGTAAACGCCCAAGCCTTTGTGGATGCTCCTTTTATACCCAGTCATGATAGCATTACCTGTTACCTATTCACCAGTTTACCTGTGGAATGTTCCAAATGTTTTTTTTAAACATTCCACAACCTTCAGTCTTTTTTTTAAAATATAAAGTTGATAAGGTAAAACAGTAAATATCTTTTCTTTGTACTGTTTTCAATTAAATAAATATATGTAAAGGAGAATTTACAAATCACTGCTTTCTGATTTTATTTGCATTTTACATACTGTCCCAACTTTTTTGGAATTGGGGTTTCTATCTATGTTTCAGACACAAGATTTACCTGTGTTTCAGACAACATTTACCTGTTTCAAACACAGCATGTACCTGTGTTTCAAAGACAGCATGTACCTGTGTTTCAAAGACAGCATGTACCTGTGTTTCAGACACAGCATGTACCTGTGTTTCAGACACAGCATTTACCTGTGTTTCAGATACAGCATGTACCTGTGTTTCAGAAACAGCATGTACCTTTGTTTCAGACACAGCATTTACCTGTGTTTCAGATACAGCATTTACCTGTGTTTCAGACACAGCATTTACCTGTGTTTCAGACACAGCATTTACCTGTGTTTCAAACACAGCATTTACCTGTGTTTCAGACACAGCATTTACCTGTGTTTCAAACACAGCATTTACCTGTGTTTCAGACACAGCATTTACCTGTGTTTCAGACACAGCATTTAACAGTGTTTCAGACAGTGTTTTCACAGCTTTTCAGCCATTTTGGTCACTGCGTGTACCTTTTTTGTTTGGTCGCTCGCTCAGCGACAGCATCTTGTAAACTCTGAAGGCGTTGGTTCCCTTCTTCATACTCTTGTCTTTCACTTCCTCAATGTCAGGCAACGAGTTCATGGCACAGCGGAAGTTGGCTTTCCACGTCTTGGGATCTGCCTTGTCCGCTCCGGGCTGATATTTTCCTAAATAAAATCATGAAAACAGTCAGATCAAACAAAATAATAAATAAACCAAGATACGTTACTACATTTATATTCATTATTACATTTATATTATAACTATATTTCTGTGGCCTCGTGTGTGTGCCCCGAATGTGTCCCTATACTGTGACTTGCTTGTTGCAGATGCTTTATTAAATGATAGATTGCGACCCCCAAAAACCCAAACGCAAGTGTCTTTGCTATCTTACACCCAGCACTCACGTTGTTTAAATACCAAGGTGATCTTGCGCCCATAGCAAGTGAACTCGGCGGGTTGGTCTTAAGGTGTGGTCAGGATAATTTTTGGCGTATTGCTATCTTGAACCAGCAGAAAGCGCTCGCGCTAAAACCGCCACAAACCTGGTCTAAAGTCATGTCGCAGTTGTTATCAGATGTTATTTTAGCTGCGTATATAAGCGCATCTGCATAGGCGTGTACACAAAGCGCGTACACCCTCCTGTCTGTTACACAGAGGGGTGTGCACAAAGCGCGTACACCCTCCTGTCTGTTACACAGAGGGGTGTGCACAAAGCGCGTACACCCTCCTGTCTGTTACACAGAGGGGTGTGCACAAAGCGCGTACACCCTCCTGTCTGTTACACAGAGGGGTGTGCACAAAGCGCGTACACCCTCCTGTCTGTTACACAGAGGGGTGTGCACAAAGCGCGTACACCCTCCTGTCTGTTACACAGAGGGGTGTGCACAAAGCGCGTACACCCTCCTGTCTGTTACACAGAGGGGTGTGCACAAAGCGCGTACACCCTCCTGTCTGTTACACAGAGGGGTGTGCACAAAGCGCGTACACCCTCCTGTCTGTTACACAGAGGGGTGTGCACAAAGCGCGTACACCCTCCTGTCTGTTACACAGAGGGGTGTGCACAAAGCGCGTACACCCTCCTGTCTGTTACACAGAGGGGTGTGCACAAAGCGCGTACACCCTCCTGTCTGTTACACAGAGGGGTGTGCACAAGCATGACTAAAAATATCAAGGTTACAATGTGAAATATTATTATTGTATAGGCTATATCAAAAAATGCATAATAAAGGCAGCATGGTGGGTGGATGTGGGGGGTCTGGCACAGTGTAATGCTATGACCCTTATGATATAGGTCTTCATG
The DNA here is from genome assembly GCA_022702515.1 of Ilyophis sp. 1 JC-2022. Lineage (NCBI taxonomy): Eukaryota > Metazoa > Chordata > Actinopteri > Anguilliformes > Synaphobranchidae > Ilyophis > Ilyophis sp. 1 JC-2022. Next base: position 14,138,598 of record CM040400.1, on the reverse strand, counting down.
TATACATGCATATCTATGTTAGTGTGCATGTACAGATGTGATTATTACCATTATACGTATGTATATGTGTGCGTGCATGTATGTGCAAGTGTCTATGTACAGAAGCATGTATGTGCGCTGTGTCTGTGCAAGTAACCGCTAACTATAGCAATTCTATATGCTCAGAAACACTGTTGAAAACATGAGCCTCTTGGTACCTGTGTGAATGGCCCAGTTTCGGAACAAAGGTGCATCTTTCTCCACGTCCCAGCCGTGTCGAGCCGCGTGCATCCAGGGGATCTGAAAGATCCTCTTTTCCTATGGAGAAGAAGAGCATGCGACTCAAACCACAGCACTCTCGCCCAAACAAGCCCATTGCATTTTGGGAATTTGAGAATCTTATTCAGAGAGACTTGCACGGCATACGTTCTTCACATACAATCCATGTATACAGCTGGATATGTTACTGAAGCGATTGGGGTTAAGTAGCTTACTCAAGGGCGAAACAGCAGAGCCTCACCTGGGAATTCAGCCCGTGACCTCAGAGTTACAAGCCCAGTTTCCTAAGCATTATGCTCCACTGCCACTCACATAAGCACACATACACACAGAGACACACAAACATACTCACAACATACAGTGCCCTCCACTATTATTGGCACCACTGGTAAAGATGAGTACAAAGGGTTATAAAAAATTAACTGTTTGGTGAATTAGCTTAATGTCACATTGAAAACATTAGAAACATCCAACCTTTAATTGAAGTAAATTTATTATGAGAAAAAGAAATCCCTCATCAAGAAATAATTATTTTTAACAAAACCATGTGTGCCACAATTATTGGTACCCCTGCATTTATATATAGAATAAAGTAATCATTTTTTATTTATATTTGGTCACATATTCTTTGCATGCCATGACTTCCTGGTGTCTGTGACCCAACAATATCAAAAGACTTGATATCTTATTTTCTGGTACTCTTACAAGTGATACTATAACGTCTCTGCATTTGAATGGATCTCTATGGGAATTTGGGAGGTGGGACTAGATTTAGCTGTAAATTACACTGGATGTAAAACATGGTTGGTAAAATGGCAGTAAGTCATCAAGGGTCTGAGGTATCAAATGAGCCTCAAACCATCACTCTGCTGCCAGATATGCAGTAGATATGGATGGATCACTTTAAGGGTTGTTTCTCCTAACAAATTTTCCTATTGAACTCTATGGAAAAATAAGTAAGGAGAAGAAACCCTTCAAGTTATCCATCCATATCTACTGTATTTCTGGCAGCAGAGTGATGGTTTAAGGCTTGTTTGATACATCAGACCCTTGATGACTTTGAGCCATTAAGCCAGTGGTTCTCAAACTTTTTTCACGCCCCACTTTGGAGGAAGAAAAATTGTAATTGTTGACGGGGGGGGGGTGCAATCAAGAATTTTTTTTTTTTTAATACAAACTTCATTTATCGGTTTACTTAACGTATGTACCGCGGGTGTGCGTCAGCGTCTGCGCTTGTCTGTTATATCGTAAAAGTAAATCCCCGTTAACCAGCCACGTAGATACACGCATTAGATTTATATAAAACAAATTTTAAAAAAACATTGGTTCCGCGCTGCATTTCTGCATTTCCCCCTGCGCCCCCCCTGTAATACCACTGCGCCCCACTAGGGGGTCGCGCCCCACAGTTTGAGAAACACTGCATTAAGCCAACCATGTGATCCATACGGTTCCAGTGTAATTTACAGCTAAATCTAGACACTTTTCTTGATGCCACTATCTGAATTTCTGAGGTAGTGCTCTTTATAATCATGGGTGGGTCATTATAACTCTGTTTATAGTGATGGCTCATTCTGCTATCTTGGTGGTGGCTGTCGTTGGCAGGAGGCTTTAATTTAAAACCTGTTTGCTAGTGCTGTGCTACATATTTAGCAGCGGTAACAGGCTTTACCATGTTTGTCAGGTCCACATTTGTATCAACTCTGTAGTACGTAGGGTTGCAACTATACTGTTAGTGTTTAGGTAACTCAGTCACATCTATTACACTATACTATGTTTTATATTACACAGTAAGAACTGTCTCTCTTACTTCATGTGGCATCCCAATGTAGCCATAATAGTGAAACTTTTTCGAGCATTGAATTCTATGGTTTCCAATTTGGGACATTTTACACAAATGTTTTGCACGCGCACTGGATGTACCAGATAGCTAACGCGATTCACTGCATGGTAATTCCTTCAGAGAGAGACTACATTTACACGATTCACTACATGGTAATTCCTTCAGAGAGAGACTACATTTACGCGATGCACTGCATGGTAATTCCTTCAGAGAGAGACTACATTTACACGATTCACTACATGGTAATTCCTTCAGAGAGAGACTACATTTACACGATTCACTACATGGTAATTCCTTCAGAGAGAGACTACATTTACACGATTCACTACATGGTAATTCCTTCAGAGAGAGACTACATTTACACGATTCACTACATGGTAATTCCTTCAGAGAGAGACTACATTTACACGATTCACTACATGGTAATTCCTTCAGAGCGAGACTACATTTTCCCTGAATTCAGTGACTGGCATAAGGGCTCACACTGGGATCGTAAACGCCGGGGGTCCACTCCAGACCCCTCTGAACATAAACGTAAACCCCGCCTGTGACAAACACACAAATTGGTAATGAGCAAACTAATGGAAGCATTTAAGCTCATGTCAATAATGGCCGAGAGAGATACTGGCTGGAACCAAAGCCAGGATTCTCACAGCGGGCTCTCCAAGTCTGCGTTGGGCAACCCTGATATAGGCTGTTTAATGCAGGTACTCTGTATGAGAGAAACTCCACTGTGACCCTGTTTTACATGTGGACCTCCCTTGAGCTCGGGGTGAACTGGAGTCCACCTTCTAAGTGTGTTAAAAAAAACTATCTGTACATCCAAATAAAATATTACAAGTAGTCCTATATTGTGCCACACACTATAAAAATGGGACTCAAAACAGACTGGCTTATGTAAGAAACTAAAAGTGCATAATTAGTTCATTACACAACACAACAATCCTCACAAAAGTATGCATGCTTAGTGGTATCACTGCAAAAAATGTCTACCTTAAGTCTTGAAATGAGACTTTAAATCTTATTTATTTCTCTGAATTGGAAAATATTAGCTTGTTTTAAGCTACTTTTTGCTTTACAAGTATAATTATCTGACCCAACTGGCAAATCTTTTGTCTTATTTAGCAAAAAAGTAACGGAAATAAGATTCTAAAGTCTAAATATATGATGAAAATGCTTGTTAAGATTTGGTTTTTGCAGTGAAACGCAACGCAACGCAGAAAGAGCCACCCATGGTTACTGGTGCACCTACCTTGTTGACCCACTTCAGCCCTTGTATTAGGCCGAGGTCTATCTGCTCCTCCAGCCACGGTCTCATGCGCATCCGCTCCACTGGCATGGTGGCCTAAGCAGAAAAGCACACGGTCACTCCTCTGTACAGTGAAGCACACGGTCACTCCTCTGTACAGTGAAGCACACGGTCACTCCTCTGTACAGTGCTGTCTGTAGCCTCTATAGCATCCATTTCACCAGCACTTCAATCTACACATGCTGCAAACTTCCCTCCTCCCCACGGACTGATCAACGCCCTAGATGCTTACCTGTACCTGGTGCACAGGTGGTGGCTTGCTTTCAAGTAAACACTTAGCAGAATTACACTAGAATATTAACATTAGCATAATGAAATAACTATACATCTGTGTGTGTGTGTACATATTCATCACATATTTGCAATGAAAGGATGTGTCACATATATATTTATTGAAAGATTTGGGGTTTGGCATTTCACTCATGGTAAAAGCTCAAAGATTTGTATTGAAAAGACCTTAGTTTTTCTTATTTATGGTTGTTGTATTGCTTTGTTTCTTTCCTGCTTCTTGTCTCATGTTAAGTATTTTAAAAATGCACTCAGTCTCCTCATGTGTTCTCTCATGTGCTTGTGATTTCTTCAGGCGGCAGATATTAACAGAAGACTACACTGCAAAAACTTTTATTCCATTTTGTCAGCTGGACTTTTTATTTAAAAAAATTTTTTTTTTTTAAGTTGAGTTGATGAGACAGTTATTGTAAGTTAAGAGAAATTGAAATATGAAGTTTACACAACTCACATGATTGAAAGTTAGCACAACTAGTGCACAATTTCAAGTTAGGCGAACTCTTTAAGCTGTTAACGTGTGCAGATTGACTGCCGTTTCCCTTGAAATTGTTACGCAAAGCAAGTTAGGCAACATGTAGAAATTCTATTATTAATTTATAGAATGAGTTCAATAAAAATTTTATAAAAACACCAAGTTGTCTCAGCAGGATGTAGGTCATGAATCTTACTCTCTTTTTCATTTTGAGTTCACCTATTAGAATTTGATCGGTGAAAAATAATTTGAACATCAAGTTGGCATAAATAATCCTCCAACACAATTTAATATAAACCTGTCCACACCTGGTCCACGAACAGAGAGCATGATTGACAGCCCCTGCTGGTTGAACCTGTGCATGTTGCTCAATCTTGTGCACCTCAGGTTCGGCCACAGACTTGGACTTGACACATGTGAGGTGCTTACTGGCGATACAACACGCTTGGATAAAGTATGCATTATAGATTAGAATCTATCAATGCAATTGGTTGGTTTGATCAATCAGTAAATTAGAGTACAAACAATTGCCAAATAATTCCCTTTTTGCCCGCAAGGGGGAAAGCAAATGCCGCATCTGTTACTGTTCTGAGTAGAGACACGTCGTAGATCAAGCTAGCTATCATTGTCATTTTATTATAATGTCAGAAAGTTCCATTGACACATTGTTTCCTAAAGATATTTTGGCAAAAGAAACCAAACAGGACTCGAGTGCTCTCCTAGTCCTTATACGGTTACAGAGTGGACACATGATACAACTCAGGGACCTCTGGTATCAATCCCTGACATCGCATCTGCCTTATTAAATCCCCCGGTAAGGAAACATGTCAACTAACATTACATTATGATCCATGACCATGAAAAGTAGACTACAATTAGCGAGCTGACGAACTTTTGAGCATTCGATTACAGAAGCAATGTCAACGTCATTGTCTGGGCTAGTGCGTTAGCTGTTGTTAGCCACGGCTTCTTGGAATTAAAAAAAGTACAAATGTGGGTTTTTAAATCTGTTTGCCATGCAGTAGCTAAGGCACACATCAGCCTTTTGCCATTTCGAAAATTGCAATGTTTTTAATATATTTACTAGATTTTGTCGTAGGTGGAACGCTTTCTGTTTCGAGCCGAATCCGTCGCTGAATACATGGCCAGATCCGTAGATAAAAGGAGGGCTGCGGTTTCCTAAAGGAAGGGCCGTATTTCCCCCGTTTTTTCTGGATACTCTAGCTCAGCGGTTCTCAAACTGTGGTCCGCGAGGGTACTGCAGGTGGTCCGTAGAAAAAAGAATGAATGAACGTGAATGTGTTTACTCACTATCTTGCAATAGAGGCCTGTCACATAGAACTAGAACTGTCGTTACCAATGGTTACAGGGACGCGCCGCCATTTTGGAGGACCAACCCTAACAGAGACGCTTAACGTTACCACTGAACTAGTAGTGTTCGCTACTCCATGAAACGAGTTTCATGCTAACGCTACTATGATTGCTGTCCTACAATGACGAACTTCTGCAATGCGTACTGATGTGCGAATAAAACTGGGAAAAGGCGAAAATGTCCTTTTACATGATAATCTGAGTACTCACCATAGTAGCTAAACTACCAGGCAGGGTGAACGAACTAAATTTTACGACCGAAAGAAGAGACTGGTGGTTGAAAGCAGTGATGAGTGAGCTGGATTTAGACAGCAACCAGGCTCGGATTGTTACAGCATAGGCTCGGATCATTAATGGTAAATTACGTTTTATGAACAAATTATAAAGTTAGCCAGTTAATATATACATAACTAGCTGGCCTAATGTACATTTATGTGCATTATCTTAATGTTAGAAAGTTAAAAGTGAATTAATCGCTTGGTTTAGCTAACGTTAGTAGCTATATCATTTGTGTGATCGACTGCTACGCCTGCGAAACATTAATGTTAACCTAATGCGATACGTCAAGCATATTGTGAACATCAAAACAGTGTTCATTTGAACTATTATTACATTGCTAGGGGTGCTACGTTGTACGATGTCTCACAAATATATTGGATAAACTGTAAACATTAGCTACCTGTGCTGGCCAGGCAGGGTGCGAGCAATATGAGAATCCAGAAGAGGGCGAAAAGAAAATGTAACGTTACGATATTAAGCACCAAATAACAATGTATTTGAAAGTAATAATGAAAGTAACGGTAAATGTACTTTATGTGTTGAACTGATCAACAATCACCTTAGACTTTACAGCCGTGGGTTCGTAACAATATATGTACTTATTTTTGCGGTTTGCATATGAGGTGGTCCGCGAACATCCTTGATAATAAAAAGTGGTCCGCATAAACAAAAAGTTTGAGAACCCCTGCTCTAGCTAATGGTGGTGGTATTTTTTCAGTAGAACTGTTACATTAGTGGCTAACTTGTCAGCGAGTAACGTGGCCTCTCTAGTCTCGAACAGACACTGCAGCACGGTTGCCAAAGTGCGACTCAAAACTATATTTTTAACCGAAACCAACGTATTTTAAATAGAAATCTTCATATTTTTACTTTTGTAAAATAAGTGTGTGCTTTGCGACTTTTCATTTTTACCCGCGACTGCACCTAGAAAGTAGCCAAATTTAGCTGTAAAACCGCGCAAACATGCCCAGCCACTCGGCCTCTGCTCCGGTAACGTTATTCAGTGGGCGTGGCAACCTGTTGTCTGACATCGCCACATAACTATATGGACATCGCCCATAAACTATAAGCACTCTTGGCCATTGTAGTTCACAGTAAAGCAGGTATCTGGTACATGCACAGTAGTTTGGGGCTATATCTCTGCTCTCACTACAGAAAGTTGGCTGAGAGCTCATTTTAATCAGGAGGAAAGCTACTTTACTACAAATCAAACATAAAAAGGAACTACCTTTTAAGTGTACTTATTCCATTGTTGTTAGAAATGAAAAAAGTACAAAAATATTTGTAGTTGTCTAAAATAAATGTTTAAGTCCATATAATTTGAAATAAACACTTTTGTCGATTAACTGCATGGCTGCCTCAACAAGATAGAATAAACTACAAGCTATATATAAAAGCAACTTGACTAAGTTAAGTCGAGCCTACAAATAGCCAAATTTTTGCAGTGCATTTAGTACATTTATTTTCATTAACACACCTTCTTCGTCTTACATAAGAGTTTATCAACTTGCTAGTTACAATTACATTCAGAGACGCGCTGACACGAAAAACACCAGCTGCGATTAAGGCCTGATTACACTGAAAACATGTTATACGTAAAGTACTCTCATATCGGTACAGTCACTCCTTTTTGAGCCTATGCTTTCAATGATCTGCTAACCTCGATAAACTTGAGCATCATTTTCAGGTTTTTACATTTGTTTCAACTTGCACTTACTTATGTTTTGTTACACGTGCGTTGGCATGTGTGCATTTGAATGCGTTATTTTCTGCAGTTCTCAACCACAACACAAAAAAACAAATCCCAATTTATTCCTCAACCTGGAATACCCAAATTATAACCGTAGAGGCGTAGACCCAATCCCATCTTTGTATTGTCCACCATCGGTTGGTGAGGCGCAGGTAGCCTCCAAAACATGCCTTCCTATGTGTGCAATAACTAGGACAATCATGCACTTCCCTATGGGACTATGGAGTGATTCACTGCACTGAGAACAAATGTATGATATTTTCAGCACAAAAAAAGTATTTTTAAATGAAAGCAAAAAGAGTACGTGCCTGCCCGTGTATTATGCTGAAAGAGGCACACAGAGAGAAAAAACTGCGTACATCGGGTGAGGGTCCGTTTAATTCAGAGGCACTGGGATTCCTTTGCTACAAAAAAAATAATGGACAACATTTGAAGTTTTGGCTTTTTGGAAGAGAGATCCTGAATCAATCAATCAATCAATCAATCAATCAATGTAAAGTCTACAATTAACACCATTCAGGCCAAGTAAACCACTGTCACTTCTCAAAAGAGAAATGCTTTTCCCTTCATTTATGGATGTCTGGGGTAAAGAATCCGAAAAGAAAGTGCATTTCTTTCTCTGCTTGCAAATCACAAATCTACCTTGGCTTTGCTTCGAATGGGAGACATATAATAGTTCCTTTGTCTACACAACAAAAATAAACTGATCTTTGTTTTACTGGATTTATTTAAATTTGTTTTTAAATTATTACCTTTAACCTTTCAACTTTCTATGTGGGGAGAAGACTCATTTAGAACTAGTTACCAGAACAAACTTATAAACTCAACGTGTGAGTTGTCACAGGCTTAACTTCGGGCTGCCGGCGTAGACTGCGAGCGCCATGGAAACGCAGCGTAGTGCTGCAGGGGGGTCAGATATGCAGACCGAACCCAGCCTGGATCACGGATCCCCAGCTGACCGTTGCCGTCACAGCTAGCTGCGATACCCCTATTGGGGTGGCGGCAATCAGCAACGTGCTGCGTCTGTTGGATGACCTCCCAGAACTAAGCTGTCTCACAGAGCCCTCTGAAAAGGTCCTTCTGGGACAGCTTGGTGTTCCTCTTTCTCGCAATCCCCTGAGAAACCACCAAACAGCACTTTAAATAAGCCTCTTGAATGTATTTTTGGCATTTACACATTCCATGAAAATCCATGTCTGATCGTTGTTAGTTACCAACTCATTAAATACGGTATAATTCAAGCAAATGTTTGTCTGATGGATCTTTGCTTTTGTGCTGTGTAAACTGTGTTTATTGTAGTGTTATAGTGTTTGTAGAGGTCATGGTTAGGCTCTAAATGTACTTTTACACAAGTACGTTTCCCTATATTTGTGTGTGTTTCCACACTGTGGATCCTTTGTGTTGTGGTTGCCTCCACACCCTGTACAAGAACATCTTACACTCAAAATGCACGTGTGAGGAACATGCTATGGTCTGGCAGCATGTGTCTTTGATCTGCCTATCTAACTTGCTATACGGCACACTGTATCATGGGCACAGATAAACAGTGGGAACAAGATATATCACTGCGTGCTGAAACCTCTCACCTTGCCTGCCTAATTCTGCATGGAAACATTACGCAAGGCCATATGTCAGTACAGGTAACAGGCCGAGAAAATAAGAAACTATCAGCTTAATTGTTCTATGTCAGAGCAGTGTCTTAACGGGTGCTCGTTGGCACAGATTAAAACAGATACACGAACAAGATATTACAAATAATTTGAATGATATAGTTTCAAGTGCATGTATTTTAACTGAACACAGAACAACTTTTCATTGGGTCACAACACTAAAGCAATTTACACTCACGGGATTATTGTAGTAAAATATAAGTGCACTACGTAATTGTATATGCTATAAAGTATAGTTACATAACAGAATGCTTGAATAAATGGGAGGATTGGACTTGGGGTTAGATGATAGTTGATAAAGAAACGCTTGGGTTTAGATAACATGGTTAAACAGAAAACCGCTCCATGCCATTAACTAAAAGTAAGTGTGTATGTTATATAAACTGCACTATTAACATAAAATACAATTTATTTACGTCGACGAACTTGAAAGGGTCATCCCTCTTATTTTCATCTAATCGTTTTTCACTAAAACTCCACGGCTATAGGCTACTGTATATTCCACTGAATATCCAGACTTGAAATATAACAGCAGTTTTTAAAAAATCATTATTAAGTAACCAAGAGTATCCGCCAATACGTTTAATCGTTATTATGAAGGTTTCTACTAAATCAGCACCAACAACACGAACCTCACTAGTAGCCTACGACTGTAAATTGTTCATGCAGGTTTGCAGACTACATGTGCAAGAACACGTTCCGGACTGTTCTTCACAGGGGTTCCGATTGGTTGGTTGCGTGCTTTCGAGCTCAGTCATTGGTCCCGGGAACCGTCATTAATCTTACAGTAACAGCACGCTTGTGTGTATCACGTATGTGGAGTGTTTGCTGCAGTTGGGGGAAAGGAAACCGAGAGCAAAGTCCTTTCACACGAACAGAAAAGCGAGAAGTTGCCGAGCCATATGCACACTAGTAAAGTCTGAAGTGGCCAAGAATATCGCAGGACCCTTTTTCAAAACACACCTGCCAGACTTTATTCTGGAACTGGGATACGCTAAAATTTAACGGGTAGTATCGAAAAATAACGTCATATGTACCGAAACATAAAATAGCCTCCATGTAACAAAAGTATCACGCGTGGTTCGGGTAACGAGAACGATCACAATATATACAACATGCTAAAACCATTTTTACAAACGTTAGACTCCAATGTAAACCAAACAAGAAATATAAAATAAAGGTATTCACCTCCTCCCCCACCCTTAACCCATTGCGCTTCATCCTGGCAAATACTGTAATGACGTTTCAGATTACACTCGTTCAGATACATTACTTATTTTAAAAAGCACGAATTGAAAGCAACGTAATAGGCTATTTACGTACACACTGCATTGTATTGTATTTAACCTTGTTTCTGTACTTGCAATAAGAAAGTAGGCATATTCCGATTTTATTCTTCAGAAAAAAAAGTCACGCTGTCAAGTGACAGAGCTGCCTAAATTCAGGGAGTAGTAGCTCCATAATGAGCAAAGCAACCAATATCTCAATCCAAAAGTGAAATTAAACTCCAGCCTCCCGCCGGCTTCCACATGATCCAAACATTCCTACGGTGTAAATACTCATTTCCAACACCAACTGTACTTCCTGTTCATTTAAACGGAATCGTTATACAAAAAAATACAAGAGAAAACGTCGTTACCTGTGATAAAAAAAGATCCTATTCGCTCTCAATAGATAGGCTATCCAAATGCAACGATCCTGCAATTGCTGAAAAGTTTATCGTTGGTCAAATTTGTGGTCTTGCGTAACAAAAACGAAAACTTAACTTAAACCCCTCGACTGACCAGATCGAAAGCAAAACAAGAAGAGGAAACGGAGTGGTCCGGAATCCCCCGAGTCCCGATCTGTTTGTTTCGCGACTGCCTGAAACAGGAGGGCGTTGTGCAAGAAACCACGGAAGTGTGCAACTCCAATCTCATTGGTCCGCAGCCCTGCCCACGAAACCACGGAAGTGTGCAACTCAATCTCATTGGTCCGCAGCCCTGCCCACGTAATTTCTCGAAAACTGAATTTCATTTTCACTTCCCTGTAGTTCTAAGCGTTATTCGGGTCGGGCAGCGGAAACTGAGTTTGGTCCAAAAGCAGGCAATGATTCATATAGTCGATTGTGCAGCCTGTGCCATTTACAACGGTTTGTTCAAGCCACTACCAGTGCCCGAGGGGTGTACATTAGTTTGCGTAGAAAACCATGTCTAGCCTGTAAGTCATTTTTTTTTAGCTTGTAAGAATAGGGCGGTGGCTGTCCGATAGGTTACAAGGCAGGCTACTGTAGCCAATTAGGTCAGACGGTCTACTTTTCTTAAATTTAAATTGTATAATTTATTATTGTATAATTCAATCGCGATGTGTTTTCATTGTTAAATTGATGGTTTCCTAGCTAATGATTTATTAGTAGCCTACATGTTATTTTTTAGCATTACTGGGAAAAGGCAGGTGCTCTAAAAAAAACATTACTAGATTAAATAATATATAATCAAAATGTAATTCTTAATAATAATAATTATTATTGAAGTGACTTCTATTCCGAACGATACATGTTCGCTCATGTATGGTGTAAGATCATGATTATGGTGAAAGATCACAAATATAATTCGAATGTTCTTTACTGAATGTGGATTCTAATGCTGATGTAACACTCATCACTACTGATAAGTAAAACCAATGGAGTTATGGAACACTGACTTTGAATTTTGGAGGGGAAAAAAAACATTTAAAAACCTAGCCTAGCCTACTATTTAAATGGTTAAATCGCACAGATAGCCAGATTTCGCCAATAATGGATGAGACATAGGCCTAATAGTTGGGCGTTATACACGCGTTCATGGCCTATAGGCTATGATCAACATCCCGTGTGATTCTGCTGCTTCAGCTACTGTGCTACTGAAACAGAAGCCGCAGTCATTATGTTTGCTTTGAATTTAAAGGTGTAGTATAACACATTTGTTCATTGGGCCTTGCCTAGTCCTATAGACCTTTTAGCCTATGTTTAGTCTCCAGTTATTGTTTATTTACCTGTGTCTAGTAGTACACTTGTGACGTAGGCACATAGCTGAGGGCCTATGTCTGATTTATTAAATATCTATAGCTAATATACAAAAATGCACATGCCCTTGAGTTTAAAAGCATATATCCACTCTGGATTAATAGAAAACAATAAATTAGAGTTGCTAAGAAAACGGATGCAATTCGACTATAGGCTATTACTGGGAGTTCCAATTAGGCTACTGAAACCACTGTAGGTCTGCGTCTCTATGCGGATCCCCATCGACCGCTCTGACGTTTTAAAAACCCAAATGGACAGAACTGTCAGAAGTGCTCCTACGCGAAGGCCTTCTTGGCAACCAATTATCCATTAAAAAACAAGAACAAAAAGTGGTCTGGTGCTGAATGTAGCCTACTTTGTTGTTTGATAAATGCGATGTTTAGAATGCAAGCCAAAGTTGTGTTCATTTTCTTAAAAATACAATTGAAAAACTAAGAGAAAGGGCGACAGATATTTAATTAAAATAGACTACTTAAACTGGAATTCGCCTACACAACAGTAGTCTAGGACACTTGGCAATCTAACCACTGATAGCCTAATGACCAAGTTGCTTCAGGTAAGCGAATGCTTGACAGCTGTCATTGTAATGTAGGCCTACAACACAAATAAGCCACGTTATAACTAGTTGGCTTTCATTTTGTTTCCATGCACGTCGTGGTTGCATGTAGGTCTACGACTCACACGGTAGCCTACTTTAAAGGCCCGTCCACACTAAGAACGATAACTATAATGATAACAATAACGATGTGAGCATCCACACAGATGAACGATAACGTTCTGCAAACAGTGGCACCGAGCAGCTTGTCAAGGAAAATGTAAATTCTGATGGATTTTGATTGGCTGTCAGTGTTTTTATTGTTCATCAAATCAACAACGGCAATGTCACAAGATAGTAAATTGCTTTCACTAGGCTAAATTATTAACTATGACTTGTTTTAAAACGTGTAGACTTTTTATTACGGTTTAAACAACGTATAATGAGACATCCTGTTTCCTGATAATATTAGAATAGGTCCTGTGTTCGTGCAAGTTCCATAACTTAAATTAATCCATAAACCAATTTACAGATGCACTTTAGAATAGTATTAAAAGGAACATACATCATCTTACAAATTTACGTCTATTAATGAATGCGCCCATTTAATAATACTATATATCAAATCTACTTTTATTATCCTTGAAGAATAATTGCAAATTATAGTGCGGACAACAGCGACATCTGCTGGCCAGGATATGTAGCTTTCTGCTTTGCGCTGTGTACATTTGAAGGCACACTCCTGAACAATCCATAGGTAGAAACTCAAGGTTGTGTCAATGAAAAAAAAAAAAGGATTTAAAGGGCTAGTAGGCTATATAATGCCTATGCATATTTAAATATTATCACACAGTTCTTGTTATTTCTGTCAAGTTAGACCTATGATTATATAAAGTAACATTAAATGTTTTCGATCAGAATTCCCTAGTGCCGTTGTTCGCAAAACTACTCGGTTGGTTCTCACAAAAATCCAAACTGGTTGACATGTTTTCTCAAATGAGGGCCAGAACTTCCTCTGCAATCCCTGGAACGAGACTCACTCTGCAGCAACTCACCATTGAACTGAAATCTGTTGGAATTAATCGAATAAAATATTAGGTAGTGAACAAAAAATTGGAAGCGCCAATGTAAAGTCACTTAACGGGGTCAACAGGGCCTGTATACACCACTATCTACAAGTGTTTGAGGTGGGAAAACCACTCTTCCATGAACAAGTCAATCAACTCACTCTTAGTTGAAGAAGGTGGAAAATGCTGTGTCAGGCATCGTTCCAGAATATGTTATAAATGCTTGATTGGTTTTAGTTTAGTTTAGTTTAGTTTAGTGACTGAGGCGGCTACGTCATATGGATAACGTCAATGTCACCCTCCTCAAACCACTGGGTGACTACTTGCACCATAATGACAGCCATTAGGGGAGACCGGGGTCAATTGTGCCCCAATTCGTTTTTTTATGCAATTACATTACATTACATTACAGTCATTTAGCAGACGCTTTTATCCAAAGCGACGTACAGTAAGTGCATATAGAAAGGTCATCGAAGTAACTACAGAACAGATAAGAAAGCACATTCTTCTCATACAGTATCAGCTATCCCTAGTAACGAACACAGTGCAGTTCACAGTGAACTGGGTAAATCATCTCTACTACAATTCTATTCTAAATAGTATAAACTTGAGTACACAGTTCAACAAGAAGACATACCATGAGGTCCTAGATAAGTATTAGTCCAGGTGGAGCCTGAAAAGGTGTGTTTTCAGGCCACGACGGAAAGCAGGCAGGGTTGGTATTGAGCGTAGGGGAATGGGAAGGTCGTTCCACCACTGGGGAGCTAGGGTGGAAAAGCTCCGCAGTCGGGAGGAGCGAGCGCCATTGACACGGAGGGGGGGAAGTGCGAGGCGCCCTGCTGTAGATGAGCGAAGCGGTCGAGCAGGAACATAGGTCTGGATCAGGTCCTGCAGGTAGACGGGGCCTGTCCTATTAGCTGCAGTGTGGGCCAGGGTCAGAACTTTGAACCTGATCCTAGCTGCAACTGGCAGCCAGTGGAGTGACCTCAACAGGGGGGTGACATGTGAAAATTTCGGGAGGTTAAACACAAGCCGGGCAGCTGCGTTCTGGATCAGTTGAAGAGGGAGTATGGCGCAGGCTGGTAAGCTTGCGAGCAGGGAGTTGCAGTAGTCCAGGCGTGAGGTGACCATAGTCTGGACCAGAAGCTGGGTGGAGTAGGTGGTCAGGTACGGTCGAATCCTCCTGATGTTGTACAGGAGGAACCTGCAGGACCGTGCCGTCGCCCTGATGTGGTCTTTGAAGTCCAGCTGGTCGTCTAGGACCACCCCCAGGTTCTTTGCAGAGCGGGAGGCAGCCACCACGGTCCCGTCAACGGTGATGGAGAGGTCAAGTAGCGGGGAGGTTTTGTATGGCATGAAGAGGAGCTCTGTCTTGTCGAGGTTGAGCTTCAGGTGATGGGTAGTCATCCACTCAGAGATGTCGGCCAGACAAGCAGATATCCTCTCCTTCACCTGTTGGGTAGAGGGAGGGAAAGAAAGGAAGAGTTGAGTATCGTCAGCATAACTATGGTATGAGAAGCCATGTGAATTGATTACTGAACCAAGAGACTTTGTATAAATGGAGAACAGCAGAGGACCAAGTACAGATCCCTGCGGGACTCCTGTAGACAGGGGATGGGGTGCAGAAACAGAACCCTTCCAAGAGACTTGGTAGGATCTATCAGTGAGGTACGATACAAACCAGGAGAGGGCAGTCCCAGAAATGCCCATCTCAGAAAGTGTAGAGATCAGGAGTTTGTGGTTGACCGTGTCAAATGCTGCAGACAGGTCAAGTAGAATCAGGACAGAGGAGAGGGATGAGGCTCTAGCATTGGAGAGTGCCTCGGTCACGGCCAGGAGAGCAGTTTCAGTGGAATGTCCGGTTCTGAAGCCGGACTGATGGGGGTCAAGCAGGTTATTCTGGTGGAGAAAAACAGACAGTTGGTTATGTACAGCTCGTTCAAGGGTTTTGGACAGGAAGGGCAAGAGAGATACAGGACGGTAGTTCCTGACATCAGAGGGGTCCAAGCTAGGTTTTTTTAAGAGTGGGGTTACACGGGCAGTCTTAAAAACAGCAGGAACATGGCCACAGGTTAGGGAGGTGTTGATAATAGAAGACAGATATGGAACAAGCTCAGCGGATATTGACTGGAGGACTGCCGACGGGATGGGGTCCAGCGCACAGGTGGTTGCGCGCTGGTGCGTCATGAGTTGGAGCACATCTGCCTCCTCCAGAGTCTTGAAGGACGACAGCGTGGCGATGGGTTCGGTATGGGGGATGTGGGGTGTCACCTGAGGTGTGAAGGAGTTGCGGATCATGGCCACCTTCCCCTCGAAGTGGGTTAGGAAGTCATCTGCAGAGAGGGAGGAGGGTGAAGGGGGCGGAGGGGGGATAAGCAGGGAGGAGAAGGTGGAAAAGAGTTTCCGTGGATTAGACACACATGCATTAATTCTAGACTGAAAAAAAGAAGCCTTAGCCGATGTAGTTGTAGCTGTGAAGGCTGCCAGCAGAGTGTGATAGGAGGCCAGGTCATCTGGGGATCTGGATTTTCTCCACTTTCTCTCAGCGGCTCGCAGCAGGGTTCTGCTGGATCTGAGAGAATCTGTCAGCCACGGGGAGGGGGGTGATGGTCGAGCTGTTTTGGAGACAAGAGGACAAAGTGAGTTGAGAGACTGAGAGAGGCAGGAGTTAAACATAGAGGTGGCAACATCAACATGCATATTCGCAAAGGAAGCGGGAGGAGGAAGTTTAGAGAGAGCGGAAGTAGTGAGGGAGGAGTGCGAGAGGGTGCGGAGAGTTCTCCTGAACATAACAGTGGGTGGGTCGTTAGTAGGGTTGAGGGAGAGTGGGAGGGAAAGAGAGAATGAAATTGCTAAGAGACCGCTTGCTCAAGAATGACAACATTTTCAAATTAATAACTTCATACTCCTTATTAACATTTACTCATGTTCATTTACTTGAATCGCTAACATGACAGGCACATTTTTATATTAAACGAAATGAGTTCAAAGGAACAAATGACCCCGTCATCTGCGTCATTTGTGCCCTTAGAGGGGGGGTCAGTTGTGCCTATTATCTTAAGGTGAGACACTACAGGTGAATACATAATTTTTTTCCTTTAAAGATATCCTCATGAATTTATACCAGTTTAATCTTCACATAAAGAGAAATATTTTTTTGTATTACATTTTTTTATATATACAATTTGTATATATGCAAATTAGGTAATATCTCATTAAATATGAGTAAATGTGCATATATTTCGGTATATTTCATGGGTTTACTATTTTTTGCTGTTAACATCACTGTTTCAGGCTCTTTCTTATAGTAATGTTTTGAATGTGCATGAACATCGTGTAGTTAGCTTAAAGCTAACGTATCTCTTAACTGACAACTTCCATAAATTTTCATGGAGTCGGGGTCGTTTGTCTTCCCAGTTAAGATTTTTAAACTTATTTTAGCTTGTGCATAAAATTCTGAAAGTTATGCTTATACTCTACTGATAGTCAACAAGTTTACAATTTAAAACAAGATATGGTATGGTTTATTCACAGCTAAAGCTGGTATCTAAAAATAGTGATCGGAGAAAAAATAAATGTTTTTTTCCCAAAAGGAGGCGATACTTCTTGTGTCAACAGTCACTCGTGTCTTGGTACGGAAGGGGGCGTTGCAAAAAGTTAAAAAAATGAATGACGGCACTACAGGAACAAACGAACCCGGGGCACAATCGACTCTGGTCTCTCTACTGTTCCATCACTGCACCAAAATCATGCCAGGAAAATGCTCCCCACACCATTATGCCATCAGCCTCGACTGTTCACTTAGGTTTCTTTATATGTTCACTACTTGAAGCAGGATGTAAGAAGGGAAGACGCAAAATGACTTTACTCTGTCTTGTTTACAGTGGCTTGATAGAGACATCAGCAGCAAACTGTATCTGCTGATGACAGCGCAAGGGTGTGGCAAACTGTTGGAAGCTCATAAAATATTTAAAGACGATATTGCAGATTTGCACTTACTGGCTTTTTGGGGGATCAGGCTGTCGTTCCGTATTTTACTGTGAATTGTTTTTGTGACAGAAAATAATGCTGTACAACTGAATGCAGTTTGAATTCAACATAATATAAATGGGTAAAATCTGCATTTTATATCATGTACTGGATCAGCAAAAAGATGTTGAATGCTTGATGGAAAAATATATAATAGGGTAAAAAGTCTCCAGCGAAATGTTTAACCAGTCAGGCCAGTCTGAACCTCACAAAACATAAAGCTGAAAAATGTAAAAATCATTGTTGAGTAAAAGGTAAAACTATAACAAAAATGGATAGGCTACACAAAAACTGGCCAATCCAAGCGTAGCCTACAAATAACGCAGGATTTCAACACGCCAAAACACCTGTGCAAATAAACAGCAACATCAACTATAGCTTGTAGAGAGAAATCAACTTGCTATAGAAGTTATGCAGTGGTTTGCTGTAAGAGTTTCACACAACCAGACCACCATTTACACATATTGGGCCTCATTCATGAATAGTTCCTAAATACAGGTGCAGCTCAAAAAATTTGAATATCATGAAAAAGTTCTATATTTTTTGTCAGTCATTTCAGAAAGTGAAACTCATATATTATATAGATTCACTACACATATAGTGAAATATTTCAAGCCTTTATTTCTTGTAATTTTGATGATTATGGCTTACAGCTAATGAAGCCCAAAATTCAGTGTCTCAGAAAATTAGAATATTGTGAAAAAGTTAAATATTGGAAACTCATGGTGTCACACTCTAATCAGCTAATTAACTCAAAACACCTGCAAAGGTTTCCTGAGCCTTTAAATGGTCTCTCAGTCTGGTTCAGTAGGCTACACAATCATGGGGAAGACTGCTGACTTGACAGATGTCCAGAAGACAGTCATTGACACCCTCCACAAGGAGGGTAAGCCACAAAAGGTCATTGCTAAAGAAGCTGGTTGTTCACAGAGTGCTGTATCCAAGCATATTCATAGAAAGTTGAGTGGAAGGAAAAAGCGTGGTAGGAAAAGGTGCACAAGCAACAGGGATAACCGCAGCATTGAGAGGATTGTCAAGCAAAATCCATTCAAGAATTTGGGGGAGCTTCACAAGGAGTGGACTGAGGCTGGAGTCAGTGCATCAAGAGCCACCACGCACAGACGAATCCAGGACATGGGCTACAAATGTCGCATTCCTCATGTCTCTGACGCATTTGTAATTACGGTCACATTGATGCGCGTGTCCCACACAGCTCAGGTTTTACCGGGATATAGCCTGCTGGCTACATTCTAACTGGTTAATAAACTTTCACTTTTAAATAAAGTTTATCTGGTTTTTCCCCTGAACGCGAGATGGCGTTTCACCGACTGTTCAACAAAAACGTGCACTGGGGTGTGCAGTCTGTGGCACCGATAACATTGGACAGGTTGGCAATTTCATAAAAACCCTGCTTTACCTCCACCTGTCTTTGCATCTTGTAGGAGAACTGGATGTACACTGGCATTAGCTGGATTAAGCTGTTGACCACAATTGCAACCTTGGCTACAGACATGTAAGCCACTTTAAAGCACATTTCGTGCATTGGTTAAATGTGTGTCATAACATAGCCTATATAAGGTCATGTAGAATATATATATATTTTTTAGCAATTTAGGAAAAAAATAGGCTACTGGGAGCGTTCATGAGACTACGTTATGGGTCTAATTAAACAGCGTCATAGCGTAATCAATTGATTAATAGGCGTAATGTAAAGTGTTTGCTTTTTACAATGATAATTTATTAGATTTGCAATGTGTATTTCAAAGGCTATACATTTAGTCTTGTGAATTTAACAGAAAATAAAAATAAATTAATATTCTAATTATCACTCAGAAGCTACATTTACCGGCATTCTGAATTTACGAACGAGGTACGCGTGCTCCGGAGCAGGTGTAAATTTTGTTCGGAGGCACTAACAAATCTCAGATACGATAATGCTGATGAATACCAAAATATGGGCAAAAATGCAAACACGAACGATTTAAGTACAAATTCGTTCTGCTCACGTTTCATGTACGAGGCCCAATGTGTCAGAACAGGCACAATTTTTCTAAGCCATTTATACATCAGACAAAGACAGGGTGTGTGTACAAGGAGACGGAAAGAGGGGAGACCAGAGAAAGAGGGAACGTGGAAGAAACACGAAGAACACTTAGATTAGACATTTAGACCGCCTTTATTCTTGTCAGGGTATTTCATGTATGGACTTAACTGGGATACACACTTTGAATGATAATAAAAAATGGTTTCATTGTTCCATTTGGTGCACGATTGGATACACACACTATATATCTTGCAAATGAAAAAACACTGAAACCAAACAGTAATTTGGACCATTATTTTAAAACATACAGATACAGCTCTTAAATTTGAGTAAAATAATCACAAGAAAACAGGATTTCCTACAAAAATGTGTTCATGAACTACTGTTCCCTGCAAATTCTGGGACATCCAATCTTTTAAAATTATGTATGAAAAGTAGAAAAGAAGTGGTCTTTAAGATTGTCTCCCTGGGAAGAAATGTGTAAAATGTCTGAAAAAGTTGTTGTGGTAAAAATTCCAGCATTTGTGGTTCAATTTTTACAGGAAAAAAAAAAAAATCCTAGGCAAGTCTTGAGAAAATGTTTGGCACCAGAACATATTAGCCCTGGATATAGTTGAATTAAATGACCAACACAGACATCTGTGTAACCGATTAACTCAATACTTGAACACTAAGCCCTGACCTAGGATCTCATCTCCTCAGATGTTTAAACATGCCTGCCCCCCTCCCACACACACACAAGACCCAGGCATCAGTTTTTGATTTTCTCACAAATTTCCTCAAAACGGTAGATGGTACCTGCTAGCGACCAAAAGGTCAACAAAAGCGACAATCGGAGGAAGCGATTGCTGTGGTTTTATGAAAAGTGGTGGAACGAGCAAAACTTCTGAACTTTGAGCAAAAAGGGTGGAGCCATCCCCTGTGACATCACACTCTGTTCTGAGCCAATCAGAAAGAGCTGCTGTGACATCACACTCTGTTCTGAGCCAGTCAGAAAGAGCTGCTGTGAAGATAAAAATATTTTTAATTGCCTTGTGAAAATCCCTTCAAGCCATTCCAATTCCAACACTAGTCTTTGCATGTTGTCACTTTGCTAGGTCTAGTCTTTCTGTGTGGTAACTGGGAAAGCAGAGATATTCAAAGCTCTTCTTCCACCCATTCCCTTAGCAGAGCGGACTCAAGAGTTCAGTAAATAATGCTTAGAATTAAACAGGCGGTCAAAAACTAGAGGCGTGTCTGGGTGCAATAGACACACTGTGGCTTACCCGTACTCAACAGCACAATCCATGCCCTTTGCTTAGTGATTCAACAGCGAGTCGTGAATGATTGACTACCTGACTGACAGGAAGACCAACTGCTCCAGTCCCTGAGACACATCTAGTAGTGACCCCCCCCCCCTTTGTAAACAGGTACTAATTCATTTATTTTATTTTTTGAATGAAGCAAAACTGGATGCAAAGCCAAGCCAAAAACACATAGCTAGCTGTGTCAAGAGAGTGCTCCCTTTCATCGGCTTGTTCCATCAATTAAAGACAAAGCTAAAGATGATCTCACAGCACCCTGTTGTTTCTGTTCCATTCTGCACCACTGCCCTCATTATCGTACCGCTGCTATAGCATTGGTGCAAAGCAGATGTTGACCCCGGGGCACCTTCACGCTGATGCAAATTTATATACAATCTAATGAGCGTGTTCGCGCCATTGCTGTAATAGCGGTACTGAGCACGAGCGGCGCGGCCTGAAAACACAAGAGCGCAGTCTCTCCCGTGCCCTGTGTGATAACGGAATCCCCTGACGAACCCTGCAAGGCTTCGTGCTACACTGCCATACGCTAGCATCAAAGTAAAACATTCCCTTTTAGTGCAAACAAGTGTTGACTGGAGTGTAGAAACTGCACTGTGTTTCTCCATAGTGCACGCGGTCCCGAAGGCGTGTGCCGGAGAATGAAAACGTCCTGCTCGTCGATGCAAACGAAAAAAACATCGATCCTATTCCCTTCCCTATACTGACCGACTGCTACAACACTATTTACTACATGACAAAGTATTCACATTTGTATCATTGCTGTGTGAAATGGGTTTTTCAGCACAAGATAAGACACAATTCATTCATGACCATGAAAAGAAAAAAAAAAACTGCCCCAACGATTTGAAGACAACTAAAAACACAGCCAGTCATCTCCCCTCGCCATGTAAATGAACAACAAATGGAAAGTTAGGGTGAAAAGAACATCTCTTTGGTGAGCATGGAGACGATGCACGGTATCTGCTTCTTGCAGTCAAAGCCGGGGATGTTGGAGCTGGACTCGAAGTCGAGCGCCACCTTGTGGTTGACGCGCGTCAGGATCTGCATTATCTCCAGCTCGCGGCCGTAGCGGCCCATCATCTCGCACAAGGACTGGATGAACCAGGAGCCGGACATGGTGTTCCTCCAAGAGTAATAACCTGGGACAGGGATAAGGATAAGGGGAACAGCCACAGTTACTCTCATATGCACCGTCTCACTTTCAAATACGCTTCTGCACTGGTACAGGGCTCCTGCCCCATATCCAATTCAAAATCCAAAACTCCAAGCATTTTTCCAAGCACTTTCAAAGGCACCCCCCCCCCCCCCCCCCCCTTTTCAAAAAAAAAACAAACACTGAAAAGAAAATATATAACAGATTTGTAAAAAAAAAAAAAAAAAACTTTTTTTTATTTAATTTATTTATGCATTTTTTTTTATTTCAGTGGATTTCAAATTTTTATTTTTCTTTCCCCTCTAGGCGCCCTTTAAAAGTGAGGAGAGACGGTGAGCGTGGTTATGGGTGGAGGTATACCTGGGGCGGTGGAATAGGCATACAGGAAGTCCGCCTCCACCGGGATCTTGTCCGGAGACCCATCTGCTATGCTGTCCGCCTCAATGCCGCCGTCCAGATCTGTCCCCCTGCACGCCTGCTCCACACACAGAACACAACCCGTGTCCGTTTAAAATATGAACCAGTCCCAGATTCTACAGAGATACATTAACATGCGGCAGTGCAGTCACAAATATGACCCCGTCTCCGATCTACTGAGATGCTCTAACATACTGCAGTCATCACACAGTGCTCCAGAGACCTGTAACATTACATAAACTGTGACCCATTTTTAACAAATAATTTCTGCCAATTTATTTATATATTCTCCCAGTTCAGAATGCCCAATTGTATTTACCCTGGCCTCTCTCAACACTGTGTCAATCATTTCCTGTCAATCATTCTCTGCAGTCCACCAGCTGAGCTGTGCAACCACTGCAGAAAGTACACTTCCCTCAAACTAAATGGCTCCCTCCCAGGAAGACAGCACAGCCAATCACAGGCTGCCACGTGGCGCTGGCCAGTCAGCAATTGCCTGGTCTGCTTTTCGTATCAGACCACAAACCACATCGACACACTAGAATAGATTATTAACAAGATGGGCAGCCCCGATAATTCCATATTCTAGTGCCATCAGTCTAAACAGAAACGGTTACAAATTAACTGTGGTGAACCCGTTCTGTGTCTTTTTCTAACCGTCACGCTGCTTTAGAAACTACAGTTCACAGAAACTGGCTGTGGTCTGTTTGTAGAGCCAATGCTTGTAGAATGTGGCAACAGCCCTGGGCAGGAAGAGAACGAGTGCTGCGTGGATAAACAGTGCCAAAAATAAATCAATCGACAAATGACATTATTTAAAAAATAAAAATACCTGACATACAGTTAACCATGACTGCCTTAATCAGAAACAAACCCAGCAACCACAGCAGCCAGTCAGCAAACCGCACGTGTGTCAACACGGAATTTAAACACCGCTAAAGCCACATTTAGTGTTTGCCTTTTAACCTACCTGAGCCAGTGAAACCTGAGAGGGAGGAAACAGGGTGTGCCTGGATATCAGTGGCCCTTGTTTGAATAAAAGATGACCGCGCTCAGGCAGATTGCTCCAAACATCAGAACAGACACACACCCTTGGAAGTATTCCACATCCCAGAAAACAGATTCAATACAAACCAAAGCGCACTCAGCACCTGGGTCAGGTGACTGGGGGTGAAAGCCGCTCGGTTTGCTTTGGAGGAAACCGTATCCAATCAAAAAGCAGTTTGATCCGGGTCTCATTTTTGGCTGAAGCATTGCCTTAAACAAACCCACTTCCTCGGGGCCAGCACAGTTTGCGGTTATTTCCACGTTTTGGAAGCCCGTGCGCGCGTGGAGAATGTGGGAGGCGGCGGACGGCGCTCTTTGCGTACCTGGATGAAGAAGAGTTTGGGCTTCCCCACCAATGAGGTGCAGCGGTCCCCCCTGAAGAACCCGGTCAGGGTCTTAAGCTCCAAACAGGCGTCTGTCCCGAAGAGGACCCCCTCGTCCCCGTGACTGAGGAGCACACACACGAACGAGGCTGACCCGCTGTGGTCCTCCTGAGAGGCTAAACACACAAACAAACAAAACAAAACACGTCACATGAGCAGTAAGGTTCAGACCTTCCCTGACCCTACCCCTACCGCAGTTGGCACTAGCACAGTCCAAACGCTATCTGGGATGTAGGACACCCTACATGACCCTACCCCTACCACAGTTGGCACTAGCACAGTCCAAACGCTATCTGGGATGTAGGACACCCTACATGACCCTACCCCTACCACAGTTAGCACTAGCACAGTCCAAACGCTATCTGGGATGTAGGACACCCTACATGAGTGGCACCAGTGCATGCATTACTCAGGAGCCCACAAAGTACTGAAATCAGGAACACATGCTGCGTGGTCCCCATGTGCAAATGCTCTGCATGAGCTTACCTGCATGTAACACCCGTTTAATTTGGTCCACGGTCTGGTCATTGTAAACTTTCACTTTGTATCCCAGTTTGGCGAAAGCTTTCAACATGTTTCCGGCGTCCACGTCTGTGCCGTTACGGACATTCATTCCTTACAAAAAATAAAATGGAATTTAAAAAAGCAGGAAATGACAAATCAGTGATCACATTTTAATCTTAATATTTTCACGAGGAGGTTAATAATTATTTTCTTAATCACCTTTCGCACCATTTTATACCAGGGTTTTTACCGTAATTTTAATACAAGTACTTTTCAAAGACAATTTCACAAATCATCAAGGTTTTTCCTTGTAAAATCACCTGTTTGAGGAAACTTTGGAAAACAGAATGTCGCAACATTTTAATGAAAATTTAATTTCCTCGTAAAATCCACAAATCAGCAAGAATCTGAGCTCAAGCAACTAAAAAAAAAAAGCGCCAAAAGATTTTCAAGGGCCTATGGTAACCTTGACAGATGTTGAGGTTCAGGTGACCAAAAGATGCACATTTACTGGGCGTTACCTGTGGACCTGTCAAAATTCTTGTTGTTGATGATGACGCACTGTCCGATGCTGGGGTAGTCCAGGCTGTACCTGAAACTCTGCGACTGAGGTTTGGCATCCACCTGCATGGACTGTGAAGCTGCAGAAGCCCCCTTAGGCCTACAAATGGAAAAGAAGATAAAATAGCCACAACACTGAGATGGCAGAAAATCACTCTGCATTTAGTTGCGTTAAGGAGGAAGATGGGAAATCACCAGGACAAGATGTGTGGCTGTACAGCCATGATATACATTCTTGTGCAAAGAATGTGGTGCTTTTGAAATATGTAAAAACAGTTGGGTATACATTTGCTACTATGGCCTTGACACTGGCGATTGTTTCTTCCATCCTTTATTTAAACCGTTGAGCTGGACTCAGGTTGACTTGCTTATACACCTTTTATCTGTGTGGAAATGGAACCAGACTGGATCAATTATAAACCTGGTTCTGTGCAGAACTGGACCAGGCTATCTTGCTACAATGGAAAGGGGTACACAGTAATTAACCTGTCTGGATTCAACAGCACTACTGCAGGGAAACTGAATAATAAACCAGCCGAGAAAAACACAACAAGCTTCTCCAATCAGCTTTGGGGAAAAGTCAGCCTCTGTGGACAGACGTGCTAATTCAACACAGGTCCTTTACCACACTCTGACTCTGTAACACAGAGAAAAGCACAGAGAAGAAGCAAGTGTTGTAATAATGCTTAAAGGGTCCTATGTCCATGTCCTAGGCTACTGAATACAGGCGGAGAATGGCATCCATGAGCCAGGCCGCTCTGCATTAGGCCACAATTGTGCGTAAAATTTGCATGCGAGGAGCCACAAGGGTCCCAGTGTTCTCTGCCAACTGAGTCAGTGACCAGATCTGCATTGCGTCACTCTTTCTTTCGAGACGCAACTCTGGGAGAATGATTGCAAATGGCCACTGACGGTATAATTAATTTTTTTTATTTGGAGAGGGGACTGTTCAGATTTGTAGTTTTTTTGGGATAGAATAACACCCAAGTGCTGATTGTCACATTTTCTTTAATTGTACAGCCACACATCCTCAGAGATTCAGCTGGACACATGCAGTTGCCAAGATTTGTTAATGGAAAGCAAAAAGGGTTGGAGAGGTGCAGAAAAAGATAAATGCATTAAATAGGGAGCCCTTGAGGTCATAACTTCCCACCATAAATTTAGTCAATACTGATTGTTAAGATAAACTGAAGACACTGGCCTTTTCAAGAAACTGCCATTCAATTTCAGGAAGAACCCGTCACTCTGGTCACTGTATAGGCAAAGTGCATTAAAAACATTAAATTGTGACTAGGTACAGGTTTGGCTGGCTCTACTGGAAAAATATGACACCATATTTTTGTTCAAATTTTTTGTTCAAATTTTACTAGCTTATCGTGATGTCCGCAAAACAGGTGTTCTTCCATGTTAGATACGTAATAATAGAGCCTACATTTTCCTTCAGCGCATTGGTTGCTTAAGAAAGGACAAAAGCCTGATGCCAAACATTTTCCGTAAGGAAACTATTTAAAATAACAAATGTGTTTACATGCATGTCTGGAGGTGGGCATTATATCAAACCATACAACAATTCAGCATTTTAACAAATTACACAATCACGAGACTAGCCCTATTAAAACCTAAACATCCGCATTCCATAGTTACACATGTAAATGAATCCGCACGCGTTCTGCACTATGAATAGCACACGCAAAGTTTACTTCGAAAATCTAATTCCGGGAGCCAATCTTTCAGTCTAGCAACGCATTTCAATACATTTCGTTAAGAACCATGTCTTTCAAAAACGCATCATTCCGGTTTCCCCTTCTAGTTACACATGAATACAGAAGATGGCTATGCAGCATATTTTTTGCGTTGACTACATTGTTATCAGCTATAACATTATAAATTTGATATAGGATATATAGGACAGGCTCAAGCAAGCAAGTTTGTAAGTTTTTTGCGTGCACATTTTTACAGAAACAGACAAGTAGCAACACGTAAAAACAACCATACTCTTTGCTGTTATCCGGCTTGGCATCCACGTAGTCCCCCTGCGCTGCCGTGTCTTTTTCCTCCGCGGCTGACATTGTGTCTGGAAGCAAATCACCCAAACACAGTTAAATATCTATTGCAATAGCAGACGTATTCGTGGTGTTTACTGAACCTAAATCAGTATTCAGTGTAAACGCTTAACCAGTCCTCTTCTCAAGCACGCTTCTCAAGATCTTCCCTTTCCTTAACAGCAGAGATGGTCACTGTGTGAGAGGAGTAGCTACGTACAACTTCCTGGTTTGTCTATTGAGTTCCGGCCGCTATTTGTTTTCAGGACCAGTAGGAGTTTAGGCGCTCGTTAGTCAATCGTAGCAAGATAAACAGATACTACAGCAACAGAAATGGCACGCACAGTATTTTAAAAAATATCTTTCGTCTCAACTACGTTGGCACAGGTCTTTTTTTTTGTGGATCTTTTGTTGCTAGCCCACTTGATAAACAGGGTCGGTGATGTCATGGGCAGTCAAACTAACGTTAGTGTTGTACGAATCAGAAACGTTAGCCAGACAACGATAGTCTCTTCACTGTACACTGGGGGAAATAAATAGTTAGAAAATTCGTATTTTTTAGCAAATAGCACTACAAACGTTTACACGTTAAATGTATTCTACTCTACCAAACAAACAACAATCTACCAAACAACAAACCACTCACAGCAATTAGCCTATTAGCCTTTCAAAGACATAACGTTAACAGAGCTGGGGAATTCCACAAAGCAGGATAAGCAAGTTAGCCAGATAACTCTGACATAACACCATGCAATAAATGTTATTCAATATCAGCAGCTAACAATATGCATGACTCAGTCACACAGCTAGACTAAACCATTCTTAGTGCATTTCCATCCACTGAAATCTCCCTAACGTGACGATACAGCTTATTGTTCCCATTTGGATAACTTGATATTCTTGATTTGAGGAATAACGTTCACTTAACGTTACTCTCCTGACATGAAAACACAAAGAAATGCATTGACACTTAGCGAAGCTAATAGCTAAGGTTATCAGCGCATCCTATTCACAGACTAGAATTACTGACAAAAATATCCATTATAACGTAATGAGGGGTTTCTTCATTTAAGAGACAACCAACTAATCTGACAATGGCCATGACTAAATTAAAACTACAGAAATGCACTAACAGCAAGTTAACTTAGTAACATAACGTTAGCTACTGTAAGGTAAGTTACCACACAAAGACAGCTTTAACTTCAGCCAGGTAAAAGTAACGTTAGCTGTTAGCTATAGCCAACCGCTAAAGTTTCGGTGTTTTAGTGTAGCATTAGCTAACGATATAAACAAGCAAGGTAGATAACTTAACGTTAATCTGTACGTTAACGTTAGATAATTTAGCTAACAAGCTAACATTACACGGCTAATTTAGCTCGCCAGACAAACCCATGTCTACTCATCGCTCACGACAGCGTATACAAAAATGTCAATATAGCCATAAAAAATAAAACTTACAGTGTGATGTTTAGCTTCCAGTAGTTCGCTTCAGCTTCACCTATCAACCTAGACAAAGTATACTACAATTAACAAAATACTTCTGGTGAGAATTTTGTGATCTTCTTCGAAACCGCAACAAGGAAGGGGCACGTTTCGCAAATTTGCCCGCTAGCAGTGTTGCCAAATGCGTGTAGATCCCCCATCTTTAATTGAGTCGCATACAATTTTCTCACAATTTCCGCACATACCTCCTTTTAAAATCCCAAATATATAATTGACTCCCATACATTTTTTCTTTAAAAATTCTCCCAATAATTTTTAAGAATCACTTACATTAGGGGTAAAAGCCCCTGGTCTGGCAACCCTACCCGCTAGATGAGCTTCCTGTTTGCAAGCAATGGATAGTGCGCGCGCAGCTCGGTGGCAGAACAAACCCAGGCGTTTTAAAACTCCTCTTTTGCATTAATTTATAATCAATAAAAGGGCAATAAAATACTTATATAAACATTTTTATAAAGCCAGTGTTGTGTTTTTCTTGAAGGGGAAAAAAAATGGTATGACACCAATTGCAATTATGACTACGTATGTACAAATGCATTTACATTACATTTTTAAATACATATATCTAATTTAAATAAAAGGATAATTTTAGGATGTAGTCTAGTATAAGATAAAGCACTGGATATTGCTGCAGAAATTACATAAACTGCGTGATATTTTGCCTTCTGTCCGCGCGCATATTCAGTGTAAACTACATTACCCACTTCCTAGCGCCTTTTTGCCAGCTTTTTGGCGCGCTCACACTCAGGGTTGCCAATCTGGGGATTCATCCCTAAATCTATGGGGAGTTTACAGTAAAAATAAATGTATGGGAGTCAATGGCAGATGGGGGATTTTAAAAGGAGGTATGGGTGATAAACTAAGAAAATTGTATGGGAGTCAATTGATGTTGGGGGGTTTTCAGGAGTTTTTTTAGGGGGAGTTATTCAGAAATCTGGCAACAGATCAGTCACGAGCAGGGTTAACTTTCGAGCGGTTCGCGGTAAATCTTGGAAAATGGCTCTCTAGTCTAGTCTACATATAAATAACGTTCGTTATCTGGCTATGAACTAAAGCAACGTGAGTAACTTTACAGACTGTCCAGGTTTATTTAGTTAAGGGGATGCAGTTAACGTCAGCTGAATTTGTCAACATAAGTCTTAAAAGACCCTTAGAACCTGTCTTGTCCATAACGTTAGGTATCGTACGGTTAACGTTGCTTTTCAAGTTGGATTACTCACCAGCTACTGCAGATAATCTAATCTAATTTACACGAGTAGTTAGTTGATTGGCTAAAAAGCAAGTTTAGGTTAAAATGAGCAAAAAATGTGCATGAAGTCGTATGGTCGTGTGTATCAGGTTAGCTAACTTCTTGCAAAAAAGTAAATAACGTCACTGTTAGCAGGTGTTAAGCCAAAGTAGGCAAAAACGAATTAATTTATATTAGCAGCTAGCGTACAATATTACTAAAACTGCATTGTATCGCTTTCCTTGGAACTAGGCAACGTTAGCAGTTACCCACGTTTCTTCAAAACTCGAGTTTGAGTGCTGGCTACGTACGTAATTAACTGACCATAGGTCTTTGTATCTCTTGAAATAATAGTAGTGAATGTCATCGTGTGCAGTTGGGAGCATGCTCAGACGCAGCAAATGGGGAGACCGGGTCAGAAAAGTGGAGTCCCTGGCACTGTCCTTCCAGCACCGTCCACTGTCATCCCCCTATAAACCACGCTTATCCAAACCGTGGCAACCGGACACATTGTGGAGACTCTTCCCCCGGCAAAGTGACGCTCTCGGATTTGCCATGTGTTGTAAGGAGGCAAGGAACACGCATACTAAAAGTATAGCTAAATTCGGCTTGGCATCGATGCTATTAAAATAAATAACCATACGAATTGAATGACGTATAATTACGAGCTTTTCACCCCTCCTCTTTCCTGCCTCCTGCCTCCTTGAAGGACGTGCACGTGTTTGCACTGGAGAAGGACCATGCCAAGACGGGCCAAAGAATTTACCTTGTGACGAGCTACACTGAACTCTGGCATTACTACAAGTGGGTGAAACGACCCCTGTAGGCTACATATTTTTAATGTCAATAGGGGCTCTCCTATAAGGCATTTATATATTTAACATGACAGAACAATTCACAGCGTACCTTAGGAATATCTATTAAATATAACAGGTGCAACATGAATATAAGTAGCTAAAAAAACAGCAACATAGTAAATTAACAGTACTAGAAGTGTTATAAATTATTAGCACACTGCAGTTTAAGCATGCGTACTGTACCTACATCATACACATTGAGCCTAACTTGGATAACTTTTTTTTATTTTTAAATTACAGTATTGCTACTCTCTTTGTTATTTTCTTTTTACAAGCAGCCCTTTCATTTTTATAGTTGTTAGTTTTAACAGGAGCACAACTGAACATTTCTGTATATTGTTACAAATGAAATCCTGCACAGCACCTTCCTTCAATACAAATCCTTTGAAGTGTTTTCTATCTTCATGCAGTGTTACGTTTAAGTTATCGTGTTGTGCTCTGCAGGACGTACAGAGAGTCCCTAATGCACTGCTATGAGATCATTCCGGAAGGCGCTGTCTGCAAACTGTACTTTGATTTGGAATTCCACAAGCCTTCGAACAGGGGCCGAAATGGGAGACAGATGGTAGCGTCCTTGATTCAGGTACACATGCACAGATGTTCACAGTTGTACGCTTTCTGTTATATATACAATTTTTTTAAAATTGGAATGTTACAATTTCTTTAGCTGTGTAGTTTTATTGAGTTAATACCAATGTCTGGTCAAAATCTCATGTGAATAGCTACATTGGAAATATGTTTGATAATAAAATTGTTGACGTGTCCAATACTTATTTCCCCCATTGTATATATAAAGAAACAATGTTCTGTAAGTGGAGCCCTGCATAAGCTTGCTAGGCCTTAGTATTATAGATGAAAGCATTTATGCTTAAAATTAGTCCATGTTGGGAGAAAACGTCACCCTAGAAGTAAGGAACTCAGGAAACAAGCTTCAGACTGGTTCACTGCATTTTATGTTGAATTACAAACACATTCCATGTCATTTCACACAAAAAAGTGGATTTTGTCACCCACCATCTCAGATTGTTCTGAAATGTTCCCTGTAGTTAGAAACACACAAAATAAGCATTCATGTAACATTATTGCATAGAAATATCATTTGATTTGTGACAAATTAAGATAATTAAGGCAACCAATTTTATTTTTATTTAGACATTTTATTTTGGTACGGTTCACATACAGTTCTGTAAATAAAGTACCTGACCTTCAATTTGTACCAAACTGCTTCCTGATAACTAATAAGACATGAGGACTCAAAAATCCACCCAGGCACTCCTCAAACCCCACCCCAATCCCACCACAACAAACAGTATATAACATAAGTTGTCTCAGTTCTCTATCTTTGATCAGCAGCTGAAGATGAACCAACACTCTTGTTTCAGGCACTAAAACCTGTGTGTACAGTGGTTCTGCCTTGTACTGGTCCAAGTAAATTAAATCCCATACAATCATAAGACTTTTCCACCAGATAATAAATAATAATATATTATAGGTACTGGTTATTCCTGACTACTGCCTGCACGGTGTTGTTACAGTTTGTCTGTGGAAAGCTGGAGGAAAGCTATGGCGTGAAGTCCTCAGCCAAGGTTGTGCTGAATTTGGATTCCAGCACAGAGGAGAAATTTAGCCGGCATCTCATATTCCTTCTCTCCGATGCTGCCTTCAAGGACAACATTCATATTGGTCTGTGTCCTACAAGGTTTCCATTTCCATAGCATCCCACGCGCAAGGCTTACAATAAATATCACAGGAAATGCCTTTAATGTTTTCCCATTATATTGTTAAATAGGCCAATTTAAGTGGTGACTTTTATGTTAGTATTTGTTAACGAAGCAACTGAATAAAATTTTTGTTTCGAAAAACTTATTTTGTAAATGTTGTAAAACTGGTTTTTGTTAATTTGCTCATAGCGCTGGGAAATATGTGTCAATGTCATATGTTTTTTTATTTTTTTATTTTAAGGCCGTTTTATCCATAAAATCCTGCAGCCAGCTCTGGACATAGTCCAGAGGAGGAGGAGTGGTGGTCAGGGGTCAGATGTCATGGGCATAAACGATGTCGCCCCAGGAACCACCACTGACCCACTCTTGTCATTGGACCACGCACAACAAGTAGGTGGGGGACTTCCAATGCCCAAGAGACTGAGGCACGGAGAGGATGACCTCCACTTCCTGTTGGTTAAAGACAAAGAGGGCCTTGACCAACTCTTTGTAGACCTTGGTAGGCTGCACTCACCCTCTGATTCCACTTTTTGATGAAAGAGTGAGGCTTTGTGAATGACATAATGGCGGAAGACTGCTCCCCACAGCAAAAATGATACAGTTGGTTTAAATTTAATCATTGATTTGCTCACATTGGCTTAATAAATTTGGGATTAATAAAGTCTAACTTTCATGTTGCTATAATTCACAGGGTCACAGGTGCTACGTACCCAGTTA
Organism: Ilyophis sp. 1 JC-2022; assembly: GCA_022702515.1. Lineage (NCBI taxonomy): Eukaryota > Metazoa > Chordata > Actinopteri > Anguilliformes > Synaphobranchidae > Ilyophis > Ilyophis sp. 1 JC-2022. Next base: position 14,105,209 of record CM040400.1, on the reverse strand, counting down.
TTGTCATAGACATGGCTTGGTAGTCTATAGTAAGCAATTGGTAAATACCCTTTCAGTTTTCTTGTTTATTTTTGTACGTCTTTCTGTTTTCTTATTGGTAGGCGTATACACCAAAAACAGAAACTTCCGTCTCTACAAGTCCTCGAAAGCAGGAAAGAATGCTGCGTTCGCTGTGGCCGAGGATAACGAATTTATCACAAAACCAGACCGACGCATGTCTGAAGAGGAGAGCGTATTTCTGTCCTCCTTAGTCAGCAATGTGAGGTATGCATCTGCCACACTTCAGTTTTTCTTTTGACTAGCTACTTCATTTATCTTATATGTGCCCCTGACTGTAGTGTTACTGTGCTGCTGTTCATCTCTCACTTTCACTAGCAGATCCAGAGCATAGTGCATACGACAGGGTTAGACGGACACCAGTATGGAAACAACAGTTGACTGTAACCGTAGCTAAGCAATGTGTTTGTCAGTGTGGGGTCTATAGTAACAGCTGTTCTGTAATAATAAAACGGGTATAGTAACAATACGGTGTGTCAAGTGACTACATGTCCGTGCTATATTTACCTCTGAGGTCAAGGTCTTTAGTTTTTTATACTAGTCAGTGCACTTTTAAACATTGGATGTTTACATGTTATTGGGGTTTTATATTGAGTTTGTAGTCAATGGATGAATTTCCCAGTTAATCGTTTTAATCCCAGTTTCACAGGCCAGAAGATTCTGACATCAGATGCCCCTGTGACAAAGGAGGCCAAACAGATTCTGAGCCCCATCCCAAACACCTCCTCTCTCCCCTCAGGTACTACTCTGCACAAAGCTTTCCTCTCGAAGTTCGCAAGTTTGATTGGCGGTCCTATCCAATCAAAAGAGATTCTGTATGAAAGATGACTCTAAGGGGCCCCCTAGTGGCTGTGCAGGTAAAGACACTCACTATGATAAGACACTCACGATGGTGCAGGCCCCATAGTTGAGCTGTTGGTTTGAGCCTTGACCATGTCATCAGTTGACTGTGGAGCCGGAAGAGGCAGCCCATAAGCGGCCCTCTCCCACCAGGTGTAGGGTGGGTTCAGCGGGCAGGTTCTTCAGGCTATCTCTACATTTGATCTTCCCAGTGACACACCACACGCCCCACAGGCTCTGGCCGGTAAGAGATGCACCCCCTCCTTCGTGGAGATATAATTCTCTCCGGTAGGAAAGCGCAGACTGTAGGGTCGAAAATAGTTCCAGGCTCGCAGGGGAGCGTATTTGAGGAATGCAGACTCTACAGCTGCTGTACTTCTGGTGTGTGGGTGTTGGCGGTGTGGTGGTAACTGGAGAGGCGGTCTTTACATTACATTACATTACATTACATTATAGACATTTAGCAGACGCTCTTATCCAGAGAGCGTACATGCCCTTTACCCTAGAAACTCCCTCTCTTGAGTGCCTGGAAAGTTGCGTGTTACAAATTGTAATTTGTGATCCATGTGCTGGCCTTATGCTTGGTTAAGCACAACAGGACATAAATAAAATGGAAAAAAGGAATTTCTAAATTATCTGTAAAAAGCATTTTTAAAAGTTCTACTTTTCGTCCTCAGTTTTCCAACCAGTATGACCCAGTCTCCTTTAATTCCCTCTGTAGAATCTGTTGGAGGGTGCCAGCACTCCCCTTACAAAGAAGTAGATGACTTTGTTCTGTCTTTGGTAACCAGAGAAGGTGTTCATGGAGGTAGGAGCATTTAAAAGTCTGGTTGTCAGTTGGATGATGTTACTCTAAGCCCGTTTGAATGACTTCTCTTGTGTCCTTGTTTTATTGTTTTCCCTGTGCAGTTATAAGGCGGTGGAGCCTGTTTGTGTCTGAGCAGCTTCTGGTTTATGACATCCTGAGGTACCGCTGGTGTCAGAACGTTGGGAGGCACCACAAGAGCAACAACATCATGTGAGCAGCACTGCCTGAAAAAGATTTATTTTTATTTTTATTATAATATATATATTTTTTTAAGTGTTTTTTTTCCCACATTGCTGACTTTTGGAATTGAGGAAAAGACGCCTCAGTTTGTCCAAATACTGACACTCAGAACTTGTTTCATACTTACCCAGGTGAAAAAGTAGTATACTTTAGTGTAATAAAAATATAATTTAAGTATACAAAGGTTATTACAAGTATACTTTTCCTTTTTGTACTTAATTTGAAGTATGTTTAAAATGTACTTTTAAAAAGTGTACTTCAAGTATAGTCTCAAACACACCGTAATACTTTTAAAGTTTGTTTCAAACACACTGGTGACATAATGAAATTGTACTGCAAGTACTGCACCAAATCATACTTTTTGTTAGTGCACTTAAATATACTTAAGTACACTAAAAGTAGTCCCATTTTAACATACAGACATAGTGCACTTAAGTATACTAAAACGAGTCCCATTTTAACATACACACTGCACTTGAGGTACACTTAAGTTCTACTTTTGAACAACTTTAGCGCACTTAGTATACTTAAAGTGCTGCCAATTTAGCACAAAGTACATAATTAGTACAAAAACTACTAAAAGTATACTTTGAAAAAGTATATTTCAAGTATAATATTTTTTCACCTGGGTATTTTTGAAAATTCGATTGAATTGTTGACATCCCCTATGTTTACACTTTCTCTAATGATTTTGTTCATTTCTTATTGTTTTTATGCTGCAGTAAGGAAAGGTTTAACTATTCGTGTGGTGTGCAGTTTGCATACACCTCATTTGAACTTAGTCGCATAACCTGTATATTGATGTTGGTAGACCTTGGTAGGCTGCACTCACCCCATTTTTGCATGTTTTTGAATGCTTGTTTGTACCAGCTCATCTTGCTATTGGCTCATGCCTGCAGCTTGATGAAAGCTGTGTGGTGTCAAGATTCGGGATATGTTTGGATAACAGCTCTGCTCTCAGCTAATAAAACCTTTCAGTGTTCACTGCGTGTTCCCCTCGCTCTGCTGGGAAAGTGAAACCCAGTTTTCTACCCCTGACTGTAAGCTCTGGTGTGGTTTCAGGATCTTGGTGGATATGAAGGAGGAGGTTTGGTACCAGAAGTGTTATGACCCAGTATGCAGAAGTGTGAACTACAGATCTTCAAGTATGTTCTCATTAGTGAATTTTCACTACTTTGAAAAACAGGGCTTGATTGTGTGTGTGTGTGTGTGTGTGTGTGTGGGTGGGATTTTTAATTGCGTCATCTTAACTTTTTACCAGTCCATTATGAGATCAATCATTTACAAATAAGTAGAGAGGCAAATCTTCCCACACGCTGCAAAGATCTCAGTCTCTGAGATCTTGAGGCTCAAAAATAGTTTTATTTTCAAAATGCTTATAAAACAATAAAAAAGGCAAAGTGTGCAAAAGTATAATATGAAATTCAGCAGTGCTCCCTTTTTAAACAGCTGTTTTACCGTGTAAGAGGTCCTTGCAGTGGGTTGCCAGCATTTCTTTTCTACTTGCTGCTAATATCTAGCTTCATGCACCCACCTGCAAGTGTTTTGACGCAGCCATTTTACATTGTGAATACTATAGGAGCTCTGTGGGCATTTAAAGCAGGTTACACTGTGTACTGCACCAGTGTACCTAATGGCATTATGCTCTCCCTCCCTCAGATAACCCCCTACCAGAGGAGATCTGCATCAGTTACTTCATGAAAGAGGTCAGCGCTCTCTGCCCACTGCACAACACACAGCCGTCCACAAGGGGGCGCCTCCTGGCTTTCTGTCACCTCTGGGTCCTTCCAAAAGCGTGCTTCACCAGGGGTGTGGCAGACACCTAAGCAGCACTGCACATGTTTAGGCTTGTCTGTGCTTTCAGTAGGCGCGGTTCACATGCTTTAACGGGGGTTCACGTAAGTGTGACGTGAACACCCTTCACACGTTTGCAAGCGTAGAGAGCTGGGTTAGTGACCGAACGGAACTACGTACTTAGCCCCATAAAAGGTGCTGCTCACTCCTGCTGACTGCATGGTTATAACCACCCGTGCTTTATTCAGCCCAAAATGAGGCTGTAATGATGTGATATAAGGTAAAAATACATGAGCAAGAATCTTAAAAGCTACTACGGAGCAGGCTGTCTTTGACTAACCAGTGTCTATTCAAAATTCTAGAATAATCTTTACAGTTTAATCTACCTAATGAAAGTTTTTAATGGCTGATAAGCACATTTTTCAGTACTATCTGTATAAATACAGGGCTAACCCTGAACCTCTATGCTGACAGGATGAGGTAGAGACTGGGTATGACATGGATGAAGCGGGAACTATCGAGCTCAGAGAGGGGCCGGCCGCGGCGCACGACCCCACGCAGATACACGGCCAACGGGAGGGGCCTGAGCACGAGGATGATTGGCAGGATGACCACGCCTACCTGCAGGCACTGGAGGATGCAGAGAGGAGCGTCTTGCTGGACAGTAAGCCTGGCGAGGTCCTTCATTGTCACGGCGATGACCTTTCAGACGACCTTCTGCTCCAAACACTGGCAGAGTTTGAGACCTCCAGAGACCAGAGGTGTGCTCCCACCGATCTGCCTTAGCTTTAGTGCAGTATACCTGAGACAAGTGCCTTAACTATAGATCACCTATATCTTACACAAGCCAGAGATATATCCACTGACCCACCTCCACTATAGATCTGCTGTTCTATACCTTACACAGGCCAGAGATGTATCCATTGTCCACTGACCCACCTCCACTATAGATCTGCTGTTCTATACCTTAGACAAGCCAGAGATATATCCATTGTCCACTGACCCACCTCCACTATATATCTGCTGTTCTATACCTTAGACAAGCTAGAGATATATCCATTATCCACTCACCCTCCTCCACTATAAGTCTGCTGTTCTATACCTTACACAAGCCAGAGATGTATCCACTGACCCACCTTCATTATATTTCAGCTACACCTGAGGAGTTGCCACTGACCTTAGTAGGTCAGGTATACTTGAGCTGAGCCAGAGGTTATTCCATTGCTGAGTGGCCTGGCCTGACAGTATGTAGGTCAGCCTCAGATAATGGGTTGGCCACAGGCCCGGTGGATAGTATGAATGGTTGTCCAGTATCAAATATCAGACATAAATGTATGTCAGTGCTCACTCCAGACTAGTAAACTAGCGGTCTTATGGACATACCATTCATAGTACAGGCTACCTGACCTACATGGGATCATTCATAGTGCGTTTGGAGGTGCTCTACCCCAAAACGGGATGGGTGAAAGAGCAAGCACCAGCGTTTCCTCCTGCATGATCACACACGGGCCAGTGAATGTGCATACATGGCGGACTATCCCTCTCCTTCACTCAGAAGGGATATGTGTGTGTGAGGTGTTCTAGCTGTGAACGTAAGTGGTTAAATTTGTACCGTAAAGATGCTTCTTTGCCTCAGCAGCGCTTGAGCCGAAGCTGAGACTCAGATCGGTTTGAAAAATGGGAGAACATTTGGAGTCCTGCAGGGTGAGACCAAATGAGCGGTTTGGACTTTAGAGCCAAAGTCGGGCTAGCCAGAGCTTTTAAGTACTCACCTGAATAATATAAATTCAGCAATGGATATGTATTAAATATGTACATAATACTTAAGTATTTAAGTGTGAATACTTCAACTTTACCGTGTTTGCTTTCTATTATTGTTGTGGTATTGTGGATGCAGCTGTTTTTATGGCTAAAAATGAATGGCTACCATTAGTTGTACTGATGTTATATGTACCAATGCGCCTCAACATTGTCCAGCTTCTGTTGTCGAAAATGAAGAATGCGTTGAAAATAATTGGTAGGATAACAGATTTTTCAGTTAGTTTTCAGTTATCTGTTTTCTGACAATTCTGTGAATACAAATCATAATAATTAGTCGGGACAAAAAGTGAGAAATACACATGCAATAGTGTTTATTTGGTACTGTTGACATTTTTTTTGAAATATATGCATCTGTTATCTTTACAAAACATGTACAAAGCTAAAAAAAACAAAATAAAAATAAAAACATTAAAGCAAGCTTTGAAAGGCATGAGGCCATAATTCACTGTTCGGCTTTCCGTCGCAAAAAGCATTTAGCACCCCCTCACCGATACCGCCTGTTCTGCTACCACTAAGAGTACCACACACAAGAGTGGGGCCACACTGGGAGTGTTGAGACTGGTGTGCTTCATTACGTGTGCATTCCACTACTGTCTGTGCTTCTCCTCCACATAACTGAAATCATAAAGGGACCACCATCTTGTAAATGAAAATGTATTTCGCAGCCAGTGTGTAGGCTTCGCGTCCTCATCTGCATCTAAGCACAACCGTGTGTCTATCGCTTTGGTCTCGTTTTAAACTGTTTGGAGGATGGGAAGCCTTTATGCTGGCTGTATCCTATGCAAACCTCCCCACCACCTTCCCCACGAGGGCCCAGGAACTGAATTGGTGATGTCTGAGTGAATCTGAGATTAATCTCATTTCCCTTTTTCCTCTGGAGAATTATCAAGACTGGGCTGCTCCTGAGTCTGTTACATTACACTGAGGCACAATCGCATTACTTCTGTCATTGGGCCCTGGGTTCGAACATGCTGGTAAGAAGGCTTGATTTTGATCGTGTCCGTGGTCTTGCCGCACGTGGGGTGGGGTTCGCACACATCCGAGGGGAGACCAGAAGAGAGACCACCCGTGCCTCACCCCCCCCTCCCCCCCCCCAGCCCGGCAACAGTGCTTGTACAACGAGTTCCTGTTCGCGCTGCCATACACAGTACACCTGGATACCATGGTTACGGACGATTGCTCAAGGACACTTTCTGAAAAGAGGGTCTTGAAATACAGATGGATACGGAAAACAAGTTAAGCAAGAATGTAGCCCCTCTGTGTCCATGGTAACACTTCCCCCCCCCCTCTAAAATAAATACATAAAAGCCATTACTTCCTGGTAACATAGACACAATCACATGGAACACACCCACAAATAAAACCATTCAAACCAAGCCGAGGCGCTCAGTTTCCTATCGTTGACCTCGATATTACTCCATTATAAACGGCAGACAAAGCCTCCTTTTCCCTGTGTGAGCGAGTTAGGTCCAAGGTTAGAACAAACGACAAGAAAGCAGGGAATGCAGAGAGAGGCACAAAACCTTCATCATTCCTTCCTCAGTCACTTTCTCCAACTCCACAGGTACACCGTGGCATAATTTACATACTTCAACACGTTAAATAATCACTCATAAAAATTAAAAAAAAGGATTTTAAATAGATATATACATACTGTACTGTGATTACAAACTGAGGAGAGACTAAATGCTTATACTGCCCCCCTCACCCCCAACGTCCAAAAATGATGCCGAGCCAAGCGTTTACAACACACACAGCATCTACAACAAGGCTCTGTTTCAGGCAAAAATGTCACTATGAAATATGCATGTTAAAAGGCACCTAGGGTGGTCATGTGATACGTAAGAAACCCAAGGAGCGTTTGGTTGGACGTACAAAAGGCCCACTGCGCTTGGCACATCGAGCTACAAGCTTTACATGGGGTATGATTTTGCTTTAAAAATGTTACGCTGATATTATTTTGATCAAGTTTTGGCCTGTGAACATATAATCCGTGTAAATGGGTGTTTTAGACAGGTACATATTCCCATTGGCTGTTTGTTTTCATGGCTAATAAATCTGTGGTTGACGACACTTTCTGCTGAGAAAATGGCTCAATCATCAGTATGGCACATATACTTGGCTTATTCGTAACGTTGAAAGTTTTGTCTCTAACTTCAAGGCTAAATGGTTCATTTTAAACCCTGCATAGATGTACATGTTTGAAGATGAAGTCAACTACAGACACATGTATAATATATACATATGTCTGTAGTTATATATGTATAATATTTTTGTTAGAAAACAGCCCTAGGTGCCGTTTAAGAGAAACCAAACAGCCCCAGAATCCCCAGCAGAGGATGCTCTTGCTCTGTGCTTTAGATAGAGGATGTGAGGTGAGGCCATTCAACCGGACCGAAACAGCGGCTGGAATAAGGCAACAGGTTCCTCCTGTTCCGATCCCAAAGTCTCTCTCGTTCTAATGCACTGACTGTTCTGACCAGTTACGGTCAGGCTGTGCATCAGAACGTCCAGCAGGATAACAAAACAAAACAACAACTAAAAAATAAAAACACGGCCTGTGCGATGAGATCATCTTGTCTCCCTGACGGCCGTCGCCTATGGCTTCCAGGGCGATTGTCTCCCCTTCTCTCTGTGTGTCTGCTACATCTTGATTCTGGAATAGAGCTCGTCGATATGCTGGCGGAAGTAGCTACGCAGCTCGTTGCGTTTGGCTTTGAGAGTGGGGGTCAGCAGCCCGTTCTGCACGGAGAACATCTCGGGGTACAGAGTGATGTCCTTTACCTGGTCAGGACAGGGGCACAGAGTGGGGGGGGGGTGTTTGAGGAGTGTGACTCTCCCATTCAAGGCTTAAAACACTCTTAACAAAACTTTCCATGAAGTCACTTCCTGTAGTAATGTATTGTTTCTAACAATGATGCCTTCATGCAGTCGTGCTAGTCAAGTTTTTGTATCTAAACTGGTATTGCACCATATTGTGCGCAATCAAGTTGCAACATGCTCTGCATAGGAATGTACTAAATAAATACGTCTAAACGTAAAGTACTGCACCCAGCTCTGCGACCAACATTAGTGTGGCGTGCCTATGCACAGGGTCAGGTCAGGTGACACCTGTTGACGGTTCTCGCAGGACACAGACAGCTGTGTGGTTACAGTCTACCTCAGTTCTATACTCCTGTGCTAAAGGACGCTTCACCTGCTCAAAGGACTTCAGTCCTCCCTCTTTGCCAAGTCTCACAATGTCTTCCAAGATGGCGTTCTTCAGCTCCTGCACAGACAAAACACGGATTCGTTAAGCACTGCACGTCGCTGGGGGAAAAGTACATATATGACAAAGCAGAGCGAGCTTACCAGCCAGTTAGAACATTACATGGCACCTGAACAGCCATTGGCATGAGGCTGATACACTATATAGCCAAAGGTACGTGGACACCGCTTGGTCTGGGGCTGTTTTTCATGGTTCAGGCTAGGCTCCTTAGTTCCAGTGAAGGCAGATCTTAACACTACAGCGTACAATGACTTGACTGGCCTGTACAGAGCCCTGACTTCAACCCTATCAAACACCATTGGGATCAATTGGAAAGCCGACTGCGAGCCAGGCCTATTAGCCCCATATCAATGCCTGACCTCACTAATGCTCTTCTGACTGACTGGAAACAAACCCACACAGCATCTTCAGCATCTTCCCAGGAGAGTGGAGGCTGTTACAGCAGCAAAAGGTGACCAACTCCATATTAATGGCCATGATTTTGGAATGAGATGTTGGATGAGCAGGTGTCCATATACTTTTGGCCATGTAGTGTATATATTTGGCACAATGAGACTCATTAGCCAGCGCGCAGGTGAGTGCATTGTAGGACTGCAACTACTTCATCTGCTGTGCTCCTTGCTCAGGTGCGGGTGGTACAGTGGATACTAGAAAGGCACAACTGGTGATTCTTAAATGGGTAGGACAAAATGGTAAAAAAAAAAAAAGTAATGTAATAAAAAAAAAAATATATATTAGCCTCTGTTCTCTGTACAAAAGGCTCCTTTTTTTGTAAAAGTCGACAATAAGCCCAAGAACACCTAGGAAAAAGAGTTTGGCAGGATTGGATTGGACTGGGCGCAGTGTAGTATAATGCAGGGGTTTTCAAAGTGGTGGCCGCCAGGGGGCGCAATTGGAAGGGAGAGGAAAATGGAAATTGCAAAAAAAAAAAAAGAATTATAATGATAATTTATAAAAAATTCAATTCATAAGATTACTGTGCCGGTTTAAAATAAAATATAAATTGTTATAAATCCTTTCATATAGAAATGAGGTCTTTGCATTACCCTTCTTTCAATCGCAGCCAATAACTAACCGTCTGCCTGTCAGTCAAAGCATTACGTTGAGCTGCTAACGGCCCGATTATAGCATCAATATAGGGTCAAAAGTATTGTGTTGTGTATTAAGAAGCTGTATGTTTGATTTTTAAATATTTGCCAGTGTAATTAAAAAAATAATAATTTAAAGCCATTTTGCAATAGGGGGGCCCCAGCCAGAGGCTACAGCTATTTGGGGGTCCTTGGCATGGAAAAGTTTGGGAACCCCTGGTATAATGGGTAGGGAACTGGGCTTGTAAGGTTGCAGGTTTGATTCCCAGGTAGGACACTGTCGTTGTACCCTTGAGCAAGGTACTTAACCTGAATTGACCTGAATTGCTTCAGTATATATCCAGCTGTAAAATGGATAGTATGTAGAACACAGTATATACTGTATATATATGTAAGTGGCTCTGGATGAGAGCGTCTGCTAAATGCCTGTAATATAATGACTGGTTGATGTTAACCTCTTCAGGGCCTCTGACTCTGGGTGGCTTGGTGCATCCACAGAAAAGACACAGCTTTTTTATGTACTTTCCCAGCAAACGGTAAAAAAGACTTCCTTTGACAGGAATGACAAAGCTGTGCCCCTGGCTGTTGTTTAACACAGCCCTGAGACAGCTATACTGATTTGTGGCGGGGTTCCCTCCCACCCTCCTGACACCCGCTAAGTCAGTGCAAATTAACCAGTGATTTAAAGCCTGTTCTCATGCGTTTCTTTACTGGCTGTGTTCAAAACGGCTAACGTTAGCTGCTAACTGTATTTATCGTACAGTTGATTAAGACTGTGGCTGGGGTCTGGTTAAGTGTTTTATTTGCGTTTGTAGAAATTACATCATGGTTGCATTCTGGAACAGATGTCTTATTTCCGTTATGGGTTAATGGCGTTTTGGCTTGCGTGAGCAATGTTTTCCAGCAGCCTAGCTACTTGGTAGGCAACGTTAGACTGCTTTGATTATGGTGGTTACCTTGCAGGTGAGTCATTGAGTCTGCCATCAGCAGCAGGAGCGGTTCTGTCATACGCCACTATTCATTTGCCTGTGTCTCACTAGTGCAATCGTACGTTCAAATAATGCCATCTGTGATATGTGTCAATTTAGCAAAGCATGTAATTGTAGTAAACAATTTGTTGTTTCAAATGCAAAACAGCAGTTTTTATTTTTGCAAGAGAATTTTAACAAGCTGCTAATAATGGATTATTTACCCTCTTTAGACAAATTATGTCAGAAAATAGCTATGCATGCCATGTACAATAGATGTCACAACTTTGCTTATTCTGCTATATTGCAAACAACTACATAAAGAGTTAACAAAATGTTATACCTAATCAAATTAAAGATTGCGGTGAATCAATATCCTCCTAATTAGGTTGTTGAACACATGCGCTTAAGTTCTTTCATAATTTTGTTTCCTTAACCTTATTGACACAATGCAGGTTTGGCTCATTATAAATTTGCGTTGTCTTTGAATTGTTCATTATAAGCCAAATTGTGAGTTTTCATGGCCATGTGTCCACACTTTCACCAATTAGGAGCCTATTGATTCACCTATGCCTTTCATTTGCTCAGTTTTGTTACCTCTCTTAATTAAATTGTTTGCAATATAGCACAATAAGCAAAATATGAACATGGGACATTTATTCTACATGACATGCATAGCTACTTTCTGACATAATAAAAAAGAGGTTAAATAATCCATCAAAACATGAAAAGTGCAATTAAGACAAATTAGTAGCTTGTTAAAATTCTCGGATCGCAATTGTGGTTGGAACGAATACCAGCATACACAGGGGGGCCCCAGGACCGAGTTTGAGAACCACTGGTTTAGAGGACCCACCTGTGTGCTTACACCTTTTAACGGTTCAGTGTTTCCTTTGAGAAAACAGTCCTGTGGACTGACCTTGTTCTTGCACAGGTCGCTGTACGACCCCTCGATGCCCCTCTTCTTGGCCCACCCAGGCAGGAAGTCGGTGTCCGGCACTATGATGGCCACCAGACACGCCTGTGGAAGGAGGACCTGGGTCACTCAAGCTCACTGTGTTTCAGCACCAGGCTTTCATTTAAGTCATTCATTGCCTAAAGGATACACACATGTTGTTCTCAAGGCCTTAACTGGCTGCTGATTCAAATTAAACCACAAACAACTGCAGACAGCCCTCCAGGAATTGAGTTTGACCTCCCCGTAATACTATTTCCTGTCTCCATATAAGGAAATGGGTGGAGTAAATGGTTCTTTAGGAATAAGTCCCACCCAGTGCTGGTTTAGACAGTGCTAGCCCTGCCTCCCTCCCCTTCCCTCACCTGCAGACTGTCCCCGTGAATGAAGGCCTGCGCTACGGGGTCGCTGCGTATGTAGATGTTCTCGATCTTCTCTGGGGCGATGTACTCTCCCTGAGCCAGCTTGAAAATATGTTTCTTTCTGTCCACGATCTTCAGAGTACCGTTCTGCAGGCGAACAAGGACGTCAACAGGAGGCACAGTCACAGCTCTCCCATCTTACCACAAAGATGGACAATGGAAGAAATCAAAAGCGTAAACCAAAAATTTAGCGAAATTGTGGCTAGTGTTGAAAATTTAAAGTTGTCGTCCTCACCGGGAGCCATTTCCCGATGTCGCCGGTGTGCAGCCAGCCTTCCTTATCAATGGCTTCCGTGGTTTTCTCATCATCTTTTATATATCCCTGGAAAACGTTTGGTCCTTTCACACACACCTGCAAGAGGAAACAAAGGAAAACGTGTGTGTGTGTGTGTGTGTGTGTGGGGGATACACGATGCTCACACGTTTGCATGCTCACACAAACAACATTGTTTGAGCAAGATCTCAGGTCCCACCAGCAGGAACATATCACCTCTCCCTCCCCATTGGCTGTACAGTCTTACCTCTCCCTCCCCATTGGCTGTAGAGTCTTACCTCTCCCTCCCCATTGGCTGTAAAGTCTTACCTCTCCCTCCCCATTGGCTGCAAAGTAGTTCATCTCAGATACATCCACCAGCTTCACAAGGTTGCAGGGCAGTGGAGGCCCAACGTGACCTGAGGGGGAAGGACCCAGATTAGAACCAATCACAGCAGCACAGAACTACTGCAGTCTTACTGTCACTGGGACAAACTTTAAACTTCATAGTCTCAATTTGTGCTGATTACCAGAATTTAGCCTAGAGGTGCTCAAAAATGCTGTTTGATTTTCAAACACTGGCGAAAGTGAAACTGAAAATGTCAACTGTGTTGAAAGTGTGAGAACTGCAAATGTCAACTGTGTGTGTGTGTTTGTGTGCATGCGTGCGTGCCACGGTTAAATGAGCGAGAAAATGCATGTGTGCGTACCGTTTGCATACAAGATTTAATACATGTGTGTCTATACCTTTGCACATGAAAGTAAATGGACATGTGTGTGGGCGGTGTATATATACATAATTTATGTAAATGTGGGGTTACCTGCTGTCCAGTCTCCAGGCATGGACATTGTACACCCTGCTGTGCACTCTGTCTGCCCGTACCCTTCATAGAACTGCAGAGAGAGGGAGAAGATGATGGTTGTGAGAGTATATAAAGTATATAATATAAAAAAATAAATGCACTACTGATTGGCTGTATGTAGAACACAAGCCCGAGTTTCACATGTTGAAATCTGGCAACCCATTGAATGGTGTTCTGGCTGAATAAATTAAATATTCCCTAAATGTGCAACTTGCACTTCAGGACACACACAGGAAAGAGGCTCACCTGGCAACCCAGCGCTGCGCGCAGGAACGTCAACACGGTGGGGGAGACGGGGGCTGCCCCGGTGATCATGAGCCGCACCCGCCCTCCTAAACTTGACTGCAGGGGGCGACACAGTGAGAAGAAAACTTTGTTGTGTGTGGAAGGATGAGACTGAGGCTGTGTCCCAAATCGCATACTCCCGTGCTCCGCACTACCGTAGTTCACTATGGACTCACATGGATGCGCGTGCTCGCTATGCGTGCTCGGAGCATGGAAGTATGCGATTTGGGACACAGCCTGAGACTTGCCAAAATTCAGATCTACTCGGCAAAAATTTCCAGTTATCTGTAAGATGGTACGCATGCAGGCAAGCTGCCTTAGTACTAATAATGGGTGAATATGTACTTGCTTCCACTAGACAAAGGTAGAACAACACTTAAAACGCATATCTCTGTGCTGGAACTGTGGTTTAGTGTTCATGTATGCCACAGAATGTAGAGGGGAGGGTGATGGTGATGGTGAAGTCTCGCGGGTAAAACGAAAGGTGGGATGAAAAGCGGACTCGAGGGCAGAGGGGCGCAGGGCTCCCTGGTGCTCCCGGCTCTTACCTGCACTTTCCTGAAGATGAGTTTGTCCCACAGGCTGTCCGTCCTCACCACCCCGCTCCGGAGCTCCGCCTCCTTCCTCCGGGAGGCAAAGTCCAGGATCCACCTCTTCAGCGGGGTGTTGGCCTGCCCGAATATCTGAGGACGACAGAGACTGTTAGAGCGGGGCCGCTTCAAAGCTGCACCCCTGGGAGGATACCGTCCGGTAACATAAAGACCGGGGCGTGGCAGTGATCGGTAAACTCCGGCCTTTGCGGGGCGGGGCGGGGCGCTCGCTCACCTTGTCGAACATGCGGTTGAGCAGGCGGGGGACCACGGGGAACACAGTGGGGCGTAGCGTCTGCAGGTCGTCCATGAGGAGCCGAATGTCGCCCTGGAAGTACCCGATACGGGCCCCGTGGCACAGCACAACCCCCTGCAACAGCGCACAGACACAGTAAGCGGTGACTCCTCAAAATCCCCTTATGCAGCCTGGCTCTGACTCGCTGCTGTATCCTTATGTGACTCTGCACTGACTCCCCACATGCTCTGTGTTCTGACCCTGATGTGACTCATTTTGTGCTCAATCCCACAATGCAGTTCTGTGAATGGCACTCGTCCCTCTCACGACTATTTACATCAATGATCTGACCACTGCCAAACCACAGCCTGGAAGCTAGGTTGACTGCATCTCAATCTGGATAAAATACATTTTAACCTGTCTCTACAAAAATACAACCCTGTCATCATCTATCGTCACTTCCTGAAAACAATTCTGCTCTTGCCAATTCCCAATTTCTCCACTAGAGGTCTCTTGTGTCATAAAAGCAAGAGCTCAGAACACAATGGGTGCGTCCCAATCTTCTTCACTCCTCTCCTCCACTCGTCTCCTATCCAATATGGAAGTATATCCGTGCCAAAATGAAAATACAAATCGGCGATTGCATTTCATTGTTATTGTACGCAAAAACCATGACATAATTCAAATGAAAATTGAAAAGACCACCTTGCGTTTCCATTTCAAGTTAATGTACGCGCTTTATCTGACAATTTGAAAATGTTAATGCAAATCAATTTCACATTTAATTTTTCTTGTCCTCTACGACACAACTCTGCCAAAATTTAAATAAAAATGAAAAACCAAATTTGCATTAGCAGTTTTATATTGTAATCGCATGATCCATGACAAAAAGGAAATGGTAATTAAATTCGCCATTTAACATTTTGTTTTTGTGCTTTTGCGGCACAAGAGTGACTTAAATCAAATGCAATGGCAAATTACCGAGGGGTCACGCAAATACTTGTGGATCGTTCAAAAAGAGACTGAAGATGCACTTATTAAATGTCTGATGATAGGTTGTTTAATTGTCTTTGTTTGTTTAGTTGGGTTGATTGGACGCTTATTGAGATGTTTGCTTTTGGTTCATGTTTCTATAGGATGACAATGACTCTTTGGGTTTATCTGGATTTGTTTTTATATTTTTTACTGTATCAACAATTGTATGTTCTTCTGTTAATTTGACTTATTTCTCTTATATTTTTTACTGTATCAACAATTGTATGTTCTTCTGTTAATTTGACTTATTTTGTTAAATATATCTTTATTTATTTACTGTATTAATGTATTATTTGTTGTAATGTTGATTGTGTGTAGACCCCAGGAAGATTAGCAAACTGCTACGGAATAAGCTAATGGGGATCCTTTAAATAATTAAATAAATAAATAAATAAATACGTTTCCATAATCTGAAAGTTTGCAAAACAGCCTGTACATGAAGAGCCTGATTTACAAAGACCTTTAGCGTGTGCAAAACTAAAGGTTTTAAAACTAATAACACAACCAATGATTGGTGCAAAACAAATACCATGACCAATCATTGGTCATGTTATTGGTTTTGCGTGCGCTAAAAGGTTTTGCACATGCTAAATGCCTTAGTAAATCAAGCCCTTAAAGTACAAGCGTTTGCATGTACAGTATACAATGTACCTGAAACTGCGATTTGCGTAAAAGAAATTAATTCATATGTAACCATTAATATGTAATCAGTAACGTTAGATTAAAACACAACGATCGGTTTCCGGGGCACGGAGGTGAGGAGGTGGTAGTGGAGGAAAGAAGGATGCATTTTTAGAGTATTGGGACGCAACCATGACAACAGGAATTAGGAAAATACACAGCAATGAAAAAAAAACTCAAAACTACATTTCTCTTTCATTTCAACCTGAGACTAAAATGAATAATATATTCTTACACTTAGTACCGTTATTTTCAGCTTTTTTTATTTGTCTGCGTTTAACCAGTATTTTTAATCAGTACAACTTGCAGTAATGACTCTTACTGTGTTCTAACTGTTGCTTCTGTGGATTATTTTAATGTCTTTGTCTCAATCTGCTGATTGAATACATAATAAATAACAGGCCTTGCCCCTGAAGCTCTCCTCACACTGTAATATAATGGCAGGGATGTGTTGGAGAGCTCTTAACAGTGAAGGCATGTTTATATTGTGGTGAAAGTCACATGGCGCTTTCTGTACATTGGTGAGTGACTGGCTTCCTTTTATAAACAGGAACCAGGCATGCATGAACTGACCTGGCTTTTGCCCCCGGGGGAATGGCGGCCTCCCTATAAGCATTCTTTTCCCCCCTTATTTTAGGGATACACATTTTAGGGACACAGTACCTACCTCCACCACCCTCTCAAACATGTGGGCGAGGGGCAGGTAGGACATGTGAATGTCCTTTCGGCTTAACTGACAGTGCACCTGCGAAAGACACACAGAACAGTCGTAGGAGTGACACCCCCCCCCATACCTCCACCACCCTCTCAAACATGTGGGCCAGGGGCAGGAAGGAGATGAGGACGTCATCGGTGCTGGGCCAGAACCGGCCCTGAAACAACACACGCCGCGGACAGGAAAGAGCGCAGCGGGCCGCGGGAAGAGCGAGGGAAGAAGAGAGGAGAAGAGAGGAGAAGGAGGAGTTAACACAGAGACAATGAGGCAGAGATTGCGCAGAAGAGAGTGAAAACAAGTCAAGCGATGGAGGGGTGAAGTACAGGGGTGAAAAGGTGCAGAACTACGCGAATACTGAGAATCCCGTTAAAGTGTGAGGAAGAAGAGCAGCAGAGAAGAGCAGGGATTAGGCCCTCCTCCGTGAGCTGGAGTTTGCACAGATACAGAGAAGAGCAGGGTTCAGCTCTGGCATTTCTCTAATTCAGATCATATCTTATAAACTCACTTGTGGCCAAACAGTCTGAGGCTGATCTTGCAGGGTTGTTCAGGGTCACGTTATGGCAGACAAGGGTCCAGCTGTTTACTCTGTAAACAGCCGGCCGAGGCGTTAACGCCGGAGCCGTACCAGCCTCTGGCCGTTGTTTTTGTTTTGGGTCTCTTGGCCGTTCCCCCCCCCCCCCGCTTAAATGGGGGCATTGTGGGCCGTCTTCGGAAACGGGGCCAGAGCCGAGGATCGCTCGCGCGTCGCCGCGTTTCTGTCACGGGCTCGCACGGCTCACGCCCTTCCTTCTGACAGAGGGGGCATTCAGAAAAGCCACAGTGGCAGCAGCTTACTGCTGCCTGTGGTGGAGATTTGGGGGGAGAGGAAAACACAAATTCAGAGCCGCCCACGACTTTGCAGGCCTCCTTGTCAGAGCCAGAGATTGGCAGGTGTGCTGAGCTTAAAAAAAGGTATTCTACTATAATCTGACTGTGTGCCACTATGTTTCTGATAGCTAACCAGCTGCAAAATGACTACCGCTGGTGTTGTTCTTAGGCAAACACATCAAGCTAATTGATCCTCAATGACTGCTGCTTTGTTTGTCTAAGATAGTGGTGGACAGTTCATGTTTAATGAGCTGTGATTGGCTCGCCACTTGCCAGTCAGTCAACCCTACTTGCCCCTGGTGAAGCGACCTGCGCTTAACTTGATCTGTTTAAGAGAAAAGCGTGCAGGAGCTGCCTTTACCTCGGTTATCTTAATGAACGCCGCGCAGTTGGACACCACGTTTCTGTGCGTGAGCATCGCGCCCTTTGGGTTTCCTGCAAGAGAAAGGGAGGGTAAGGGTTCATTTGTTCCAAATTAACTATTCCATTGTGGTGGTGCCCACAGCAGTGCCCACAGATTAGCCAGGGCCACTAATCTGACTAATTTCTTGTCATTATTTGCAAAAGACCCCACTGTGTCCGGCTATAAAGGCCGCTGTGCTCAGTAACATTTGATTGACAGACATAAATTTTCTTACAATGAAAGGCTATAAATCTGTGGAAGACTTAAGTGTGAATTAAGCACAAACACGCACACTACACACTGAAGAGGCCCACACGGGTCTTCAGTTGGTGTAAGTATATTCTGCCCCAAGCACTGTCCCTGGATAAGCTTAATCCTTTCATCCATAATGTTGGGGCTTAGATTTTGTGTTTGGGGAGCTGATCCTAGATCAGCTGTTGTGGGCTGGAAGTGGCAGCCAGTACCTGTAGTTCCACTGGTGAAGCAGATGATAGCCAAGTCTTCAGGTGTGGGGGGCTGTGAAGAGGGAACGGAGACAGAACGGTTTCATCACGCTCAACCTCAGTCGACTACATCATGGTCAGCTCATGCTCAATTCTGCAGGGACAGAGTTGGCGGAGGTACTCACCGCTGGTTTCTTGTGGTTGGCCTTTCCTACTGCCTGAAAAGGGAATGAAAGATGGCATTGGTCCAAGCCAGTCACCTGCACTTCATCAATGAGGCAACTTGTGATACTTGAGTGGTACAGCATGGCCTACAGAGCCTCCACTTCTTAAACAGCAAACCTGCGCTCTCCATAGTAAACAGAATGTCCATAGAAACGGAATGTCCAGAGATATTATAATTCTTAATCGGCCAAGAGTTCTTTTTGAATGAAATTGCATTTTCCCGCCAAATGCCATGTCCTGACTGGACACCCTTGCAAGGGGAATGACGACTTGGAATTCTTGATCAAAGCATCTGCAAATACCGCAATTATATCGGAATCCGTTTGAATAGGTCGACCCTGTCAGCAGTCCCTCTTGAAAATGTGGCCAATTCAGTGAAGCTATCTGTTTCTATGACAGGAAGTCAGGATTCCAGCCAAGAAGAAAACTTTTAAGAATGAAATCCAGCAGTCGCAATACAGGGATAATAACATAGGAAACGGCAGCTGTGATGTCACCGTGCTTGCTGGCAGGAAACACGGGAGTTCTGTGAATCTTGGCAAACATTTTGTAACAACTAATTGAACAATGCATTGATGATTGGTGGACTCGACTTCCTGCTAATGCCCATAAGGAGCTCAGAAGCATAGCTAGAAAGAATCCAACAATCACCCCCAGCTTTGTTCTACTGGTTATTACCAATGCGGTCCATGATTGGCTGGAGCTTGTCTGTGTATTCTACCAGAAATGTGAAGTCACAATTGTCTTGCTCTATTGTAACATCCATATTGTAAAAGACAGCTTCACTATGAACTGCTCCCTGTCGTCTCACTGTGATTGGTCTGTGCCCACTCTGGAGTCTCACTGTGATTGGCCTGTGCCCACTCTGGAGTCTCACCTCCATTTCCTTCATGCTGATGATCTCAATGCCGCACTTCTGCCCTCTGGCCACCAGGTCGGCGTCGAAGGCCTCCATGAGGATGATAATGCGGATGGAGTGCTTCCGGCCCGACACGCAGTCCAGGATCAGCCTGGCTTTGTCAGGGACGTCGCACACTATGGTGGCGATGGTAGCTGTGGACAGACAGACAGACAGACAGACAGACAGACCGGTCAGAGGAGAGGAGAACTCTTGCAGGGGGTGAGGCCAAGGCGTCATCAACCCAAAAATCTGAATTAAATGTTACTTAATTCTTATGGTCGTTGAACCTGCCAATAGAAGATCTGCATTTTACTGTGAGGCAAAGTCAACGACACACGTAGATTGAACCCATGCTGACGACTCACTGGTCTGCACCAACCACGCAATTCTGTGATGACAAACGGAGGCTTTAGATAGAAGTGGTCAGTGATTGAATATGAACAGGTGAGAACGCAGATTTCCCTGATCGTGATTGGCCCTTGGTACGCCCAACTGAATGCACTCCCTGGGTTTTCCCTCGCCCACCTTTGTCGATGATGTAGCTGATGGCCTCTGTGCCCAGCGTGTCGTACAGGGGGACGCACACCAGGGAGTACGTGTAGCAGGCCAGCTCTGCGACTGTCCACTGCGGAGGGGAAAGACACGCAGTCAACACCACGTGACATAGCAGGTCACATGACACCAACGGCTCTTTCTTATCTGAGGTGACATGCCGCCCCCTCACAAACAATCTGTGATCGGTTTATGAATGCACACACACATTCATAACTCCTAATAACTAAGACAGGTCGTATTTCATCAAAGTTTGTATATTTTCATGATTCTCTTGGGTTTCAAGATTCATTTGACATGGCTTGTCTTAGTGTATACGGTGATGCATAAAGGGGCAAGGCTCTTCTTCCATTAGTCAATCATAGGACTTTTAGTCCAATAATTTTGTACGTTTAAACAAACCTATAAGTGAATGAGAGGCATCAGCAACCTGGGAGAAAGGCTAAAGGATAGCGCCAATCTCCTCACGACAGGAGTGGTCATTGTGGAACAGAGCTGTTCACTAAGGCAGAGGAGAGACCAAGTTTGGGGAGGAGTGGTCATTATTAAAGAGAAGTGGTCACTCTGAGGCAGGGGTCAGCAGTGGTCAGTGTGGAAGAAGCTTGGTCGCTAAGGGGCAGGCGTGATCGCTGAAGGTCAGGAGCGGTCACTGAGAGAGACGGGTCTCTGGAGGACTGAGATGGTAGAGTAAGAATTACCTCAGGCCTGTTCTGTGAGAAGATTCCGATGTATTTGTCGTCGTCTTGGGAGTGACCTCTGTGGAGCAGGGCGGAGCCCAGGTACTCGGCTTTGTCTGCCACCTGCGAGGACCAAACACCACCCAAAGGACACATTTACACACTGGCATTGTATATCAGGACAATGCTTTCACAGCATCTGGTCCAGATCAGAAATGCAGTGTGTACCTAGTCTGTTATCTGATCCAGATCAGAAATGCAGTGTGTACCTAGTCTGATATCTGTTCCAGATCAGAAATGCAGTGTGTACCTAGTCTGATATCTGTTCCAGATCAGAAATGCAGTGTGTACCTAGTCTGATATCTGTTCCAGATCAGAAATGCAGTGTGTACCTAGTCTGATATCTGTTCCAGATCAGAAATGCAGTGTGTACCTAGTCTGATATCTGTTCCAGATCAGAAATGCAGTGTGTACCTAGTCTGATATCTGTTCCAGATCAGAAATGCAGTGTGTACCTAGTCTGATATCTGTTCCAGATCAGAAATGCAGTGTGTACCTAGTCTGATATCTGTTCCAGATCAGAAATGCAGTGTGTACCTAGTCTGATATCTGTTCCAGATCAGAAATGCAGTGTGTACCTAGTCTGATATCTGTTCCAGATCAGAAATGCAGTGTGTACCTAGTCTGATATCTGTTCCAGATCAGAAATGCAGTGTGTACCTAGTCTGATATCTGTTCCAGATCAGAAATGCAGTGTGTATCTAGTCTGATATCTGGTCCAGATCAGAAATGCAGTGTGTACCTAGTCTTATATCTGATCCAGATCAGAAATGCAGTGTGTACCTAGTCTGTTATCTGATCCAGATCAGAAATGCAGTGTGTACCTAGTCTGATATCTGGTCCAGATCAGAAATGCAGTGTGTACCTAGTCTGATATCTGATCCAGATCAGAAATGCAGTGTGTACCTAGTCTGATATCTGATCCAGATCAGAAATGCAGTGTGTACCTAGTCTGATATCTGATCCAGATCAGAAATGCAGTGTGTACCTAGTCTGATATCTGATCCAGATCAGAAATGCAGTGTGTACCTAGTCTGATATCTGATCCAGATCAGAAATGCAGTGGTGTTGCAATCTGATCCAATCAGGATTTCTACGGTATTTCTAATGCAAAGATTCAAAGGTTCTTCAAGAGTTTTCCTGGCAAATGCACTTTTGTATCCTGCCCCACCCCATCCTTCCCCGAAAAAGAAGAAGACAGCAGAGCTTCCGTCTGATAGGGTGATTTCTAGATAAGGTCGGCCCTGAAGGGGAGGGGCGTGATGGACGACTCACCTCTTGGTAGGACAGCCACTCGTACGGCTGGTTTGGTTTCCGCGATCCAAGGCAGGGTCCGTTATCTGAAAAATTAAGTAATTTCCTTCATGAATAATTGCCAGGGGTAGTGGTAACAGGGGTAACATTTCATAATTTCATAATTTCTACATTTCATAATGGCGGCAGTGTGGTATAATGGTTAAGGAACTGGGTTTGTAACCGAAAGGTTGCCGGTTCGATTCCCAGGTCAGACACTGCCGTTGTACCCTTGAGCAAGGTACTTCACCTGCATTGCTTCAGTATATATCCAGCTGTATCAATGGATACTATGTATAAATGCAAAAAAAATGCTGTGTAAGTCGCTCTGGATAAGAGCGTCTGCTAAATGCCTATAATGTAATGTAATGTAATAATTTATTACGAGAAACAACACAAGTTATCCAAAACACTGACAAAGACAGTAATGCTTACATTATTGGCACACGAGCCACAGGCTTGGACTAAAGAATAATCATACTCTGCTTAGGTAGTAACATCTGAGTGGCGTTTCTGCTCTTTTCCACATCTGTAACACTCCAGGGGCCACATGTATAAACAGTGCTGAGCAGAAAAATGTCCTCAGAATGTCCTGCACATGCTGGACACCGTGCGTACGCAATGTTTGGAGTCAGTGTGATATGGCCACCATGCGTACGCAATGTTTGGAGTCAGTGTGATATGGCCACCATGCGTACGCAATGTTTGGAGTCAGTGTGATATGGCGACACCGTGATAGAAAGGCAGAGGGAGAAAATGTAAATGTTTGCGTAAGCAGATTTCTGACATTCTCCCTGAGCATTCTTTTACACATTCTTTTACTCAGTTTTTTTTTTTTACATGAGGCCCCAGGAGAGCAGGGGTGAGGTGGAGCAGCCGGAGATGGCTTTTTTGCAAACATGATGGAGTGAGGTAAAAAAAACAAAAAACGTTCCTGCATGCCTGTTTGCCCTGTCCAGTGGCGCATCCTGAGGTCAAGGCGCTTTGGGAGATCTAGGTCTAGAATAACTGGTAAATTGGTATGGTCTGAATGATGCATTGGTATGGTCTGAATGATGCATTGGTATGGTCTGAATGATGCATTGGTATGGTCTGAATGATGCATTGGTATGGTCTGAATGATGCATTGGTATGGTCTGAATGATGTGTTGGTATGGTCTGAATGATGTGTTGGTATGGTCTGAATGATGCATTGGTATGGTCTGAATGATGCATTGGTATGGTCTGAATGATGCATTGGTATGGTTTGAATGATGCATTGGTATGGTATGAATGATGTATTGGTATGATCTGGATGATGCATTGGTATGGTCTGAATGATGTATTGGTGCCCTTTGACTTGCAGATTGGTGTGGTCCTAATGAAACGAAACTGTGGTTCAGTTGGCACACTGGTCCAATACGATCCCTCCCAATGACTTGTGCAAAAGTAGCACTTACTGGACACGTGTAAGCCCCTCTGGAACACCTCGTACATGGTCTGGGTGTCGTCGTAGAAGTGGGTCATTGGCTTATCTCCCTCCATCAGCACTGATTTACGGGCGTACTCGCCTCCCTGCGGGAGAAAGGGAAAACTGCCGTTGAGCTCTTCAGCAAACCACATCAATCACTGCCGTGGACACGCCCTCATTCAGCTTGCGTCTTACACTTTACCCAGAATGCAGTTGGGCGCTTCGGTGTAAAAGTTCTGATTAAAACAAGTCAAAGGTGGTAAAGGGGGCACTGCTGCCAGATTGCGATTTAGAGTCCACTCTTCCCTGGGCTTTTCTCAACACGGTTTCCTTAACCAGTGCTGTGAAACTGCATTGGTACTTTACTTCAGCATTTTCCTTTGGCATCTACCTTACATTTATGTTTTAAAAGAACACAATCACTCCTTACTTTTCATACATTTTACTTGAGACCACTTGTTACTCAGGAAAATCATATAAATCCTAACCTGGGTGTCACGAAAGGAGTTCAAAATATTTTAAGCCAATGAAATAATTGCTTTTTCTTCACATAACATGTTCATAGGTTTAATTTTCACATGTCAGTCATGCAATTAATGCCAATGCATTTCTAAATCTACTTTATCAAGTACAGCCTATCTTTGACTACCTTTTACACTCCTGTACTAGTCTGGCATACAGTCACCTCTTCAATACAAGCACTGGTGAAATCAAGGTTTCTTGGCAATGGATGCTTGTTTAAGACAGCCAGGGAGGTGTATCCTTGTTAGTCTCCAGATTTATGATAATGTAATCTGATTTAGAGGGACTCATTGCTGTCCATCATAATTCAAGCGTATCATTAGCCGTCACCATTTAGGCGGGATTCATCCTCACGTTCATCCTTGAGTAGATTTAGGACAGCGTATCACAGCTTAATAAATAGATTCATTACCAACGATTCTTTAATCGAGTGGAGGGCTAACGCTTTTCGGTCACACTTGAAATTTATATGCAGATACGCGGCCCCACTCCAGTTCCACATACATCTCGGATACACGAGGGCCCCATTTATCAAGCACAGAGTGCTGATTAACTGAGCAGCCAAGAGAACTTTTCCACTGCTATTTATGTCTCAGGAATTCAAGGTATGAATGCAGCAAGGGGGCTTTTTCAGGGATAAAGGAAGACGTTCCTGGCCTGTCAGGGGCATCCTGCGCGGTACGACTTGCTTTAGCCTCAAGATATGACAAGTTTGCTCGTTCACATGGCAACCAAGCTAATTATAGAAAATGAAGTATTCCCATTCATAATTTCACAGCCCATGGGGGAGGGGTGAACATATGTTGACAGACGTTGGTGGTTTGTCTGTCTGTAATTAAAATGAATACGGTGCCATTACCCCTCCCTTGCTCTCATCCCTATTCCTCTACCATTCCACAGGATTATGCCCCGCCCGCCAGAACCCGCCCCAGCCAGTCTCCTCCTGTCTTCAATGAATACATTACAACCTAAAAGGCTGCTGATCACCACAACGTGGGTTTAAGCAGCTTGTACAGGGCTCTACAGTCCATTTTAGGAGCATTTGCACCTGAAATTTGATGTGTGCTAACTGGACAAATAAATGAGGATGCATTGGAATGCATTAGTGTGCTCCTAATGTTTTCAACTTAGGATCACATGTGCTCCTTGGAAAAAAATATTAGCGTAAAGCCCTGTTGTAGATGATTGGTAGGTTCAGTCAAGTCCTCCCCCTTAAAACAGGCTTGAGATCAAAAGCTTAAATGGAAATTCTTGGGCAATAGTATCCCTTGTTAATGAAGCACAGCTGACAGCAGGTGCTGCCCGGTTCATTTCATCTTCCTGGATAGCTCAATCCAGTGATGAACGTATCACCACCAGCTTGTCTATACAAGTCCATGATGTACAAATCAGTTTGGTCATCGATTACTGGTTGCCTTTGTGTAGTATAGCAATTCAGCTAACGTCCTTCACTGTCGCACCCGGACACAGCTTCCAAGTGTGAGCTCGCCAGCTTCTATGTGTCCATGACAGCACCGTTCCAGCAGCGCAACATACTAATGGGGATTAGGGGAGGGCCTCTAGGATCGTCACTGAGTATGAAAGTGGGTTAGAAATGGGCACGCGATGCACCAGGAACTGAACCAGGCTGGCCGTAATGTGTGTTAGGGCGAAACGCTGCAGCAATAAGGAAGTATGGATGGAGTACATCACAGATATAGTCATTTTAATCTTGTGAACATGGACCGTTGGTGTGGAAACCCCCGGAAAATCTCATCAAGCCGTCTCAGCGAGGGTGTTGTGGATGGGAGGGCTTTTTGGGCATCCATTTCTGCGGGGCTGGCTTTTGGTATAAGACTGTGTGACATCACGGGTTCCTCTGTGATAACCGAGCCACCGTTTCCACGGAAACCACATCCGGAGGCAGGGATGGAGAGGGGGAGGGAGAAAAGGAGAGCGATGAAGGAATGGAAAGAGGAAGAGGAGAGGAGAGGAAGGAGAGCAGAAGAGTGTGGGAGAGAGATGAAGACAGCCAAGGGGAGCGATGCAGGGATTTAATGAGAGAGATATAAAGAGGAGGAGGAAGAGAAAGAAAGAGGATGAAGCTGAACAGCAGGGGGGCCTCCATGAACCAAAGACATGACCACACCTTCAGACACGGTGGAGATGAGGCTTCAAAAGAACCGCCCGGTAAACAGACTGAACCAGAGAGACAGGGCTCTTTAAAAGGCGACTCTAGAAGCTTCTGAAAGCCATGCCAGTGTGGAAGCGGGTTGTAGAGGGAGAGGCACTGTAGAGTGGCTCCGGACCGTGTTATTGTCTTCATTAGACCTTGACAGGAGACGAGGACTCTGTCTGATGCAGGAGTTAACCCAGTGGAGCACAGTAAACTGGATCCCAGTCCAACCTCTGACCTTTACTGCAGCGTAGCTGAACATTGCACATGTCCCGTGCTGCATGCTCTTCCTGTGTAAAATATATGAAGCTACTTCACAAACTAGACTAATTGGATCAGGGTAATTTGCTGGGGTAAAAAATGTGGCGCACACTCTCGGTGCCGATTAAAAGCTAACGGCTTGGTTATATACATGTTAAAACCTACACTCATACAGTCTGTGGTTGCCGGGTAACCTACTGCTGTAAACTGTTCCAGGATTGGCTGTTCCAGGATTGGCCAACTCAAATCCATTCAATATGTGGGAGAGTAAAAAAGAAGAGGAAGAAGAAACCGATCCCAGCAGGTCAGCGGGTTGGGCTTTGTGATGTCGTTGGTCACATGGGCTGGGAACGTTCCAGCAGGATCGCTGCGGTGAGACGGCAGGAAGCTCTGATCGGGGTTAGTGACTGGGTGTGGAATCTATCGACATCGTGCCGCGCCCCCACTCACAGCAGCCGCAGGCCAGTAGCGGTACCGCCGAATGACCGGGGCACACGGCCCTCAGTCGCTGGGACCGCCCCGCAAGGACGCTCTGAGCGTCGGCATAAAAACATTCTTTTGTTGCTACATATATACATACAGCCTTAAGACTTAGCCATAGCTGACTGTGTGAACTAAACTTGATGTTAATGTCTCTGGATAGCTGTTACTTTATGATAGAACTGTACTCTATTTGACCTGTTTGTAGTTGTTTCAATGACCTTCGCCATACACTTATTGTACGTCGCCTTGGATAAATGAATGTAATGTCATTTTTTCCTCATCTAAGCGATGTGCGACGAGAGCAGTCAGAGAATTCCCTTCACCTCGGACACTGGACAGACACTGGAACGCTCTGTCGGAGAGGGGAGTGAATTCCTGCGAGGGCGAGCAGCACTGTTTAAAATATCCACCCTGCGCACGGAGGAGCCTCGGTTATAATAGCCCTCCTCCCCACTTCACACAGAAAAACACTGAGAGAGGGAGTGGAGGTATAAAAAAAAAAACCCTCCCTCTCATTTGCCAGCCTGTGCCTCCCGTGTTTCTCTTCCTGTCTGGTTAATGACTCTTCGGCGTCTTTGCTGGAACAATGGCCTCCTCAGCTCCTCAAACATCTGGATTTTGCTGCTCTCAAATTCTACCGCATTGCAACGGAAAGCATTTTTTGGCTTGTTTACCGTAGATCTTGCCAACGAGAAGGGACGCGTCATGTTCCGGTCTGTAACTTGAAGAACCCGGGCTTATGCTGCCTGCGGAAAGCAGTCATTTAAAGTAGAGGCCAACATCAACAGCAGCTGCAGATGCTCTTCTCCAACACTACCAATGCACTGCGGACTGAATGACCCTGGATCTCAGGCTTACTCCACCTGCATGATGATGGATATGATTCTCAGCCTGGAGTTTCTCTAGCCTGCACTGCACCCCCTCCCCCAAACACACACACACACACACACACACACACACACAGGTACACAGGTACACGCACACACGCAGGTACACACACAGGTACACACACACACACACAAGCACACACACATGCAGGCACACACACACAGGTACATACACACACACACACACACAAGCACACACACACGCAGGCACACACACAGGTACACACACACACAAGCACACACACACGCAGCCACACACACACAGGTACACACACACGCACACAGGCACACATAAAAACGGTTGGATCTCAGAAATGTGGTTCTCGAATATCTCGTCCTCCCTGTTATTTAAGCTCTCTGTGACTGAGCTTCACTGGAAAGACTTCCTTCTGCAAAACAGAGGGTAATTACCTCCACCCATAACACTGGCTACTGAATTCAAACTCTACACTAACTTGCCTTTGTGTTGCTCAGGACCGCCTCAGAGTTCCCGGTCTGACACATTGATCCTGGCATTAGGATACCTCCCTGAGCGATATGATGGATATTAAACGTTGGGCAAACGGTTGGCTGTGGAAGGCACACACACCCATCCCCCTCCCCCTCCAACCCCACATATGAGACTGCCTGTGGTATTGGCAGTGTTTTCATATCTCAATCATCCCACAGCCTGACAGTTAGATGGAGTAGGAGGATCCACTTAGTCATCCCAAAAAAGAGAGAGGGCTCTTAGTGGCTAATATTTCACAATGCAAACATTAGCTCCAGTGTAGTCTTAGTTAATAAACAAAGTAATAATAATAGTAATTAGTGTGGCAGATAAAACGGTCCACAGTGTTGCTGATTAAGAATTCATACAGCCGGAGA
Source organism: Ilyophis sp. 1 JC-2022 (assembly GCA_022702515.1). Classification (NCBI taxonomy): domain Eukaryota; kingdom Metazoa; phylum Chordata; class Actinopteri; order Anguilliformes; family Synaphobranchidae; genus Ilyophis; species Ilyophis sp. 1 JC-2022. The sequence continues at coordinate 14,076,245 of CM040400.1, read as the reverse complement.
TTTGCTATGGCAGTTCAGGTTGAGCAAAAGGGAACAGCAGACTCTGGCTGGGAAACGACACTACACATTTACATTGAAAAAGCTCCTTATAAAGTAGCGACTGTGCCACTCTACAACCCTTTTAATGACAAACAGGTCGAACCCTGCGGCCATTTCCAGGCTCGGGATCGAAGCTCAGCGGGAATTTTATCCCTGACGGAAGACTGGCAAAAACGAACAATTACAGTTATTTACAGAAACTGCTTTAAACAGGGAAAACACAGAGAGGAATACAAGAAAGCAATTAACTCAACGCTTGAGTGACTGACAGGTTTTGTATATTCCACGAACAGAAGAGCCAAAAGAGATATGAACACTTGCTAAAATTAGCAATTCTGTTTTATAAACTAACTGCTTTGCAATTGGATCAAATGGAGGCCTGAACTGTCTGGTAATCAGGTAGGTTTCCATAGCGCCGTTTCCACAAGCTCACCTCGATCTCCACGGACTGCAGAGACAGGTCGCAGGGCGGTTTGAGGGCCTTGGGCCTGGTGGCGAACCAGTAGGTGGTAACCGCGGCGACGGCGCCCATGCCCATGAGCGTGTTGGTGGGGAGGCTGCGCATGTACTGCCGCACGTCCACCATCTCGGGGATCCGCAGCTGTCTCAGGAGATCTTGGGCTTGCATCGCAGGACTTCACTTCTCTATCTGCGCAGAGATGAAGGAGAAAAACAATGAGTGTAACACTCCTCAGTCTGCAAGGAAGGGGGGAGACATTTAGTGTAACACTCCTCAGTCTGCAAGGAAGGGGGGGGAGACATTTAGTTTAACACTCCTCAATCTGCAAGAAAGGGGGGGGGGGAGACATTTAGTGTAACACCCCTCAGTCTGCAAGGAAGGGGGGAGACATTTAGTGTAACACTCCTCAGTCTGCAAGGAAGGGGGGGGGGGGGGAGACATTTAGTGTAACACTCCTCAGTCTGCAAGGAAGGGGGGAGACATTTAGTGTAACACTCCTCAGTCTGCAAGGAAGGGGGGGGAGACATTTAGTGTAACACTCCTCAGTCTGCAAGGAAGGGGGGAGACATTTAGTGTAACACTCCTCAGTCTGCAAGGAAGGGGGGAGACATTTAGTGTAACACTCCTCAGTCTGCAAGGAAGGGGGGGGAGACATTTAGTGTAACACTCCTCAATCTGCAAGGAAGGGAGGAGACATTTAGGGTGCATCCCAATAGTCGAAAAATGCACCCTCCCTTCCTCCACTACCACCTCCTCTACTCCGTGCCCCGGAAACGGTTTTGTGTTTTAATCTAATGTTGCCGATTACATCTTAATTACGTATTAATGGTTACATATTAATTAATGTCTCGACGCAAACCGCAATGTCGGGTACATTGTATACTGTACATGCAAATACTTGTACTCGAAACGTTCAGGCAGTTTTGCATACTTCCGGGTAGTAGAGGAGTGGTAGTGGGAGAGTGGAGGAAAGGAGGCGGGGAGTGAAGAATATTGGGACGCAGCCTTAGTGTAACACTCTTCTCTCACTTGTCCATCAGCAAGTAGAGGGGTTTAAACTAGGGAAACCTAAACAACAGTACACATCACACATTAATGGAAAGGGCAGACGGAGTCTGCTACACTGCCACAGTGTTAATCTCGTCGGATTTCCCAACTTCCTTTTTTTACAAAAAAGACTTGAGAGCCAAGTCACCCCACCACCACATGCCTAGCTCTTCTGCCTCAGTTATAGTTTCACTTTGATAAACTCATCCTTATTTGTGTTTAACTGTCCGGCCAGAGGGCCCCGTTTGCGTATCCAGGGAGACCAAAGCTGCGACCAACATTGTGCAATTGACAGTTGCGTTTCCTCTGTGTAACGTGTCCTTTAAGGACTCCGCCTCCCCTGGCCCAAGAGACCGGGCGACGCGTGGAAACAATGCTGAACCAGCTGAACACGACAGCGTTGCCACCTCTTTCTATCTGTGAAAAGCAAGGACGGTATTCACTGGGGTCACATGACCTGAGTCCTCCGAGGTGCCGCCGTGTGTCTTAACGTGAGGGCCTGTGAACGAGCGGGAATGGGGCAGCGATACAGCTGTGGTGCTTAGATGGGGTATCGCGCTTTCTCCGGCCATCCGGACGTAATGCGCCTAGACTATATTTGGGATGGAGGCAGGATTGCAGATGTGGCGAGTGAGCTTGAAAAGTCAATGGGTGAGAGCTATGAATATCCCGTACTACAGCTCTAGCGTCTACGGTTGTTCGCTTTGCCTGCAGTAGGGATGAGAGATTTGATCCGTTTTCGGTTTATGGTAGCGCACGACCGCTGTTCAAAAGATCCGTTTAAATCCACTTTCTCTGCTTCCATGACATATTCCACACAACTAAACCACATGAGAGAAGAGTAACAACATCCCCAATGTTCATTCTTAAAAAAAATAAGCCTGCTACAGTAATAATGCCCAGTACATTCACGGACTGCCAGAGCCGCAGTTTCTGATGCAACCATCCACTGTACCAGGTGACAGCAGTCCCAGGCCAGACTGTATTGCTTTTTTGGGGGTGGGGGCGAGGGGTGGGTACGGGTTAACTCCTCCCTCGTTAGTGTGTACATTTCTGCCTTTTCTCCCAGTTGTAACATATCTTTCTTCACAGTTGCATAAGAGTATCTTTTCACAAGAGTGACCACATTTTACCCTCTAAAGAAGAGACAGTAGCCAATATTCATTTAAAAGTCATAGTGATTGTGTAAAGCAGTCGTCTCTCTGGTGCAAGCGCACGATACAGCAGCGTGATTTATTACCCTGCTCCAAGTCTAAACGCATCACAGGAAAAACACTTGAGATTCGTAGCCAGTGCTCAGTTTGCCAGACCCTGGTGCTTTTCAAAATATCAGTTATTTCCTGTGTTTCTGGTCAGGTACAACAGCAGCACGTCCTCACTGACGGCAAATCAAGCCTTCTGGTCATTTTAGTAGGTGATACCAAACATAGTCTAACAGATTTATATATACAACATACATTATAACATCAATTAACGTAATCCTGCATGCTCTTAATGGACAGTTAAAAATGATCTCAGCAGTGTAGACAAAGCTCGGAGAGACCCATTTAAATCTGGTCTTTTACAGAATGCTAACGATGCAACTTGGAGCTGTGCCTGTTTAGGGTAGCACGGGTCCCTCAGCGGGCGACAGACAGACACCTGCAGAAGGGCATCAGTGAGGGTCAGAACTGTGAGGAGTGTGAGCCTGAAGAGGAAGAACAACACTAAGAGCTGTACTGTATCTGTGAGCAAAGAGAGGCGATGATGAATTGCTCAGCTTCCCGACCCACAGACTGTGAGAACTACTTCTGTACACAAAGCTGTGCATCGCCATTTTTCATTTACCTGTGTGATTTCAGTATTGTTTGAGTGACCACCACCCCTCCCTGTACCCAATTACATTTGCTTTTTTATTGCTTGTGGTTATCTGTCATTAAATTAATTTAACGGCAAATGAAAGGGTAAAAAAGAGATTAGCAAATCAATTCCGGACCTACATTTACAGACGGTCATTTATGTCTCCTCAAACTGTATGTGAGTGGGTTCACATGCTTATTTTTAACAGTAAATTGAAGCAGATAATTGCTACATGCCCTGTGCTGAGAACTGTGTTGTGTCACAGGAAATATGCCAATGCAGTCCTGCAAGGCAGATACAGGAAGTGAGAGAAGCTGCTGCTGCCGCTGCAAGGAAAGTGGTAGCCTGCTGCTAACCGCTTTACTCTGCTGCTAACCCCTTTACCCTGCTGCTAACCCCTTTACCCTGCTGCTAACGCCTTTACCCTGCTGCTAACGGCTTTACTCTGCTGCTAACGGGTTTACCCTGCTGCTAACCCCTTTACTCTGCTGCTAACGGGTTTACTCTGCTGCTAACCCCTTTACTCTGCTGCTAACCGCTTTACTCTGCTGCTAACCCCTTTACTCTGCTGCTAACCGCTTTACTCTGCTGCTAACCGCTTTACTCTGCTGCTAACCCCTTTACTCTGCTGCTAACCCCTTTACTCTGCTGCTAACGGGTTTACTCTGCTGCTAACCGCTTTACTCTGCTGCTAACCGCTTTACTCTGCTGCTAACCCCTTTACTCTGCTGCTAACCCCTTTACTCTGCTGCTAACGGCTTTACCCTGCTGCTAACCCCTTTACTCTGCTGCTAACGGGTTTACTCTGCTGCTAACCGCTTTACTCTGCTGCTAACCGCTTTACTCTGCTGCTAACCCCTTTACTCTGCTGCTAACCGCTTTACCCTGCTGCTAACGGGTTTACTCTGCTGCTAACGGGTTTACTCTGCTGCTAACCCCTTTACTCTGCTGCTAACGGGTTTACTCTGCTGCTAACCCCTTTACTCTGCTGCTAACCGCTTTACTCTGCTGCTAACCGCTTTACTCTGCTGCTAACGGCTTTACTCTGCTGCTAACGGGTTTACTCTGCTGCTAACCCCTTTACTCTGCTGCTAACCCCTTTACTCTGCTGCTAACGGGTTTACTCTGCTGCTAACCCCTTTACTCTGCTGCTAACCCCTTTACTCTGCTGCTAACCCCTTTACTCTGCTGCTAACGGGTTTACTCTGCTGCTAACCGCTTTACTCTGCTGCTAACGGGTTTACTCTGCTGCTAACCCCTTTACTCTGCTGCTAACCGCTTTACTCTGCTGCTAACCGCTTTACTCTGCTGCTAACCGCTTTACTCTGCTGCTAACCGCTTTACTCTGCTGCTAACCGCTTTACTCTGCTGCTAACGGGTTTACTCTGCTGCTAACGGGTTTACTCTGCTGCTAACCGCTTTACTCTGCTGCTAACGGGTTTACTCTGCTGCTAACGGGTTTACTCTGCTGCTAATCCCTTTACTCTGCTGCCTTAACGCTTTTCTGCTGTGCTGCGCTTTTTAATTAATGGGCTGCTTGCCAAAACGACCCTCCCTTGGGGGGACCGACGATCCCTTATGCTTAAAATAATGAATGAAATTAACGACGAATATATAAGGGACGCAATTTTACTCCTATTGCTGGAATGCACTCAGAGCTTTGTCATTACTTGAAACTCGAATGATCTTGTAAAGATGTCATTTTAATTTTTCAGAAATGCGATTGATGTCATTGGTCATGTCAGAAGATTTGTTTTACTTTTAAATTAATTAAATTGAATTGTATGAAATGAATTGTTAAAATTCTTCAAAAAATAAAAAAAAAATAAAAATATTTTGTGATAATGTTTCCCTTTAATTGTAAAATAAAAAAAATCTGGGTCATGTTGTGTTAGGTTATCAATATGTTATATGGTATGTTAAATGTTGTATATAATGGTGTATGCAGGTTTGGGATGTTAGATATCGGCCGGTAGTTGTTCAGCTACTCTGGATCTGTTCCTTGCTTTTTGAAAATAGGTGTAACAGCAGCACATTTCAGTTCAGGAGTAACAAGACCGGTAGTGAGAGTTGATGATGCTACTCGTAAGAGATGACACAAGGACAGGCAGACAGGTCTTGACCAGGGATGTAGGGAGTGGGTCAAGGGAGCAGGTTGTAGGCCTCCTCCTGTTGTATCCACAATGGAAAAGGTGGAAGTACAGATGAGGGAAACTCAACAGCAGGGGCAGGTGTGGATAAGATTGTATCATTTATAATCAGTTTTGTTTTGGAAATAGTGCAGGTATTTGTTGCACTGTTCTTGTGACAAAGTGGTCTTAGCATTAGCAGGTTGGAGGAGCCTACTGAGGAAAACAGGACTCGTGGATTACTATTCCCGTTATTAATATGTTGTGAGTAATAGAAGGCCCGGGCAGAGTTTAGGGCATATTCATATTCCTTTTGATGCTGCTCATACATTTGTTTGTGGACTGTTAGCCCAGTTCTCTTGTACTGGCTAGACAGCGCCCCAATGTCCTCAGTGAGCGGAGCTCATTATTGAACCAGGGATAGGATCTGGAGAATGAGATGGTATGTTCTTTCAAGGGGGCCATGTCATCCAGTATAGATGCCAGGCTGGAGTTGTAGTTGATAACAGGGTTGGTGACATGAAGACTAGAGATCGCTGTGGTAAGCAGGGCAGTGTCAAAGGCTTTGAGGTTCGTGAACTGTATGACACGTTTCTTGGGGGTGGGAGGATGTGGTATTACAAGGTCGAAGGTGATAAGTTGGTGATCGGACAACCCTGATACTAATGTCTTTAATCTGCTGCTAAAGTCTTTCCTCTGCTGCTAACCTCTTTACTCTGCTGCTAACGTCTTTACTTTGCTGCTAACTGCTTTACTCCACTGCTAACGTCTTTAATCTCCTGCTAACGTCTTTACTCTGCTGCTAACCTCTTTAATCTCCTGCTAACGTCTTTACTCTGCTGCTAACCTCTTTAATCTCCTGCTAACCTCTTTACTCTGCTGCTAATGTATTTTGTCCGCTGCTAACCTCTGCTGCTTTTCAATGAAATCCAATCCCCAGTAGGCCTGAATCCTGAATTCCCCACAAAAAAAGGCCTCATGGAAAAAAAAGGATTAGGATTTATGAGAAGCGAGGTACAGGTGTTCAAAGACAACTCGTATAACTCCTGAACAGGTCGTAATTCAAGGCAGTAATTCATAGTGTAACAGTCTTAGTGCAGCAGGTTAACTATCCCCATATGGAGACCTCTATGGAATGCTTGTTAAAATTACTGGATGTGATGTTGCAAGTAATTTTATCTGTTTCGTTTTTTTTTTTTTTTTTGCATTGGTGCAGCACCCGGACACAGTCTTGTTTCTATTCATAAAACACAATGAAACCATGGCAAGTGTATTAATGTAAGGTCTAGGTTAATCATTTCTGAACAGACAAAACAGCACAGATAAAAAAAAGAACGGTTCCTCAATGCAGAATCAGGAAGTGAATATCAGTTTCGGTCTGAAGGGATACATTTTCACTTATTTCACAGAACAGACAAGCGCCGCTCTGTTACTCTGCTCAGCCTGTAAACGAGCCCCTGGAACAGACGCTCAACCCTTCTATGACCACATTTGTTAGGGCAGCTCTAAAAAGTCGCCACCAGTAAAATAACCCCAATGCGGAGTAAACAGGAAGGACTGGACTAACAATATGCAGAAGCCAAGCAACCCAACTTAAAACAAATTAAAAAATAAACAATACTTACAGTCTGCCTGTTAATATATCCCCTCTGTAAGAATACACTTTTAAAAAGAGAAAAAAGACAAACAGTCTTGACTACGCCTACATCACAGTGAGGTTTTCCAACAGCGCACCTCCACAGTGGGTTAACTGCCTACGGTCACTCAGTTTCTCGTGGATAAAATTCCAGGCAGAGTCTATGAATAGTGCAGTAATGACACTCACCGGCAGCAGGACCCAGCTCTTGTCGTAGCGACCGAAACCACTGCACTAAGCACTAAAAGCCGCGTCACTTAAAGACCCACGATGGTTGGGGGGGGGGGGGGGTGGGCCACAGGTCATGGCACAGCTCGCCATCGGTTTGTCCTCAAAAGGTCGGCAAAGCGTGGAGACTCCAGATTCATCCAGCCACTATCTCCCAAACAGTGGCAGAGGTGAGAAAGGACGGGTTAACCCCTCCCCCATTATCTTAGGCAAACACCGTCCTGCCTGCTGGGCCTTGGCATCTAGGCACTCGAATTCTGGCGTGGTGGGGAAATCAGGGAACGCGCGGAAGAAATGAAACGGCTCCTGAGCACCAGAGCAAACACCGCCTTGTTTATGGCCGCCTTGTTTGAACAAGCTTTCAGTCCATGTACCTGCTGTGAGGCGATCAACGTTTTAGAGCAGGGGCTGTCCAATCTAATCCGAAGTAACCATTATTAAGTAACCATGGTCTTCATTCAAGACCTTGATGAGTATAATCAGATGTCTTAGTGCTGGTCCTTTTCAGGTAAGACTGGACACCCATGCTTTCGAGGATGACTCAAACACAATATGCGTGGATAAAAAGAAGCTGTCAGGGATATTCAGCCTGTCTTTATCCCTCTGTCTGTCTGTCTGTCTGTGTTCCCACCTTCCTGTCACATAATCACATTCTCCCTACATCACTGAACAGGCCTTAGGCTTGCTGGTGCATTTCACAACATTATTCTGGCCGGGTCTTGGTGGTTGGATGGGGGGGTGGGTTTGTGCATCGCATGATGAGACACCCCCCCCCACCCCACCCCACCCACACAAACACACACACACACACAAACATCTCACAGGCTCTTGCAGGGGAAAGGTGACCCGCCTGCACCCCAGTGTCCTCCATACTTGGCCTGCGAGGATCGTAAGCCAATGACTGCCCAGGCCTGGAGTCACTCCACTCTGGAGCAGCCAAGCAGGCAGAGAGCGGGGGGGTGGTGTCTGGGGCTGGAGGCTATATAAAACACAATGTCGTATAAACGGAAAGCATCAGGGGGAAAAAAAATAGCTGTGGGGGTGGGGGGGTCCGCTCCAGCTGTTCCGGAGGCCGGCGGTGCTGAACACAGGCACTGTCAGCTGCTGAACCCGGAAGCACAGTGACACAAACAGCAGGGTTTCATAGACGGACACTAAGCCTCTATGCATTATAAAGACACAAGAACACTGACACGGTTAGAACTGCTCATGTCTTCCCCTAACTATTAGTGCCTTTAATTATTGTCACTTCCTTGATTGTACAGTGTTCCACGTGTTAAATCTATTTAGCTACATTCCTCAAAACACCAATCTCCTTACTACACGAAAACACACAAAGAGGTCATTCAGGGAACCCAGGTGGTAAAACATTAAACAGGTAGCGGGGAATATCACAGGATTCCGGCAGACTCTATCGCCTGACACGGGTGTGAGTTCTCCAGGGGCGTGTCCTCGTGTCAATCTAAAGTGAAATCCACCTGCTGACCGCACGGAAAAAACGAAAAGGGATGAAAAGGGACAGCGAAAGGTATGACCCCGCGCCATGACAGCTGGAAAAATAGTGGCGCGGATAATCCCTGACCGTCTCTAAATGTGACAGGCATTAGACCTGTAGCTCTTGGAGCAACGGATATGAGACACTAATATGACACATCGGTCTGTGATTCTCCCAGACCACAATCTCATCTTCCCTCAAAATGAAACTGTCCCTCTGAATAAAGACGGACCACACTGCCATGACTGAGCCCGGACCTCACACTGCCATGATTGTGCCCGGACCTCACACTGCCATGACTGTGCCCGGACCTCACACTGCCATGATTGAGCCTGGACCTCACACTGCCATGACTGAGCCCGGACCTCACACTGCCATGACTGAGCCCGGACCTCACACTGCCATGATTGTGCCCGGACCTCACACTGCCATGACTGTGCCCGGACCTCACACTGCCATGACCTCACACTGCCATGACTGAGCCCGGACCTCACACTGCCATGACTGTGCCCGGACCTCACACTGCCATGACTGAGCCCGGACCTCACACTGCCATGACTGTGCCCGGACCTCACACTGCCATGACTGAGCCCGGACCTCACACTGCCATGACTGTGCCCGGACCTCACACTGCCATGACTGAGCCCGGACCTCACACTGCCATGACTGAGCCCGGACCTCACACTGCCATGACTGTGCCTGCCGCCCACGTGCTCTGGGAATGCTTGACCCGCGGGCACCGGCACCAGGGTGTGAACGCTTTTAGACCTCTTCACAGCAGGGTGGCTCGGCCGCAACGCTTCATTACAGCCACCGGCGAGCGAGGCAGAGCTGTGTGATCGTCCTTTCAACACCCCTGGGTTTGTTTTAGCAGTAGAGGGTGAAAGCTCACTAGATGGTCCAGGGGTCACCACAACGGAGTCCCTTACGCTACGGCCATCCCTACAATCTCTTTCAACACTCATTACTCACAGAAACAGGGGAATTGCCAATTCATGTTTAAACATGCCAACGAAAAGCCATTGTGCTTATGCCCTTACAAGAACTGAAGAATTTCTGTTCAGTTCTGTTACATTCGTATCGCTCCTTCCTAATAAAACACACCCACCAATAAAGCAGTTGTGATTTTTACTGTAGAATTCTATGTCAATACTGGCCATTCATTAACAATTCCCTCCAGGCATCTGGGTAGCCTGAATTAGCTTCGCCTATATATTGACCATTCTGACCTGTGACCTTTCACCCACAAAGAGATAATCATTAGGACAAAACGACACCATCATGACAATATCCAGATTGAGGAGTGGACAAAATCAAATCACATGGGGACAGCTGAAATAGCATCAGAATTACAGCCCTTCCATCTTCACCACCCAAACAATGTGAGAAGAATGTGGATAGGGGCTTAAACTTTACCTTTGCTTTCTATCAGGTAACACAGCGCAGCACGTATGAAAGATAACTGCCAAATTCACCCTCACCCCTCCAGTGGCTCTGGGTGACCCCTGCGTCCTCTCCACGCGCCCCCTGTTCTTCGGCTGCCGGTGAGAGCTGTGTGACACCACAGTGCCAGTGGGAGCGTGTTTGTGACGCTCTCTTGGCAAACGTCTCAACACAAAGCCAGCAGTGTTGGGATGGGGCCGGCCTCCGCCCCCTCTGGAGAGAGAAAGAATCTGAAACACGCCTCCCCCCCCCCCACCCCCACCCCCACCTGTAGCCCCTGTCTCGTGATTGGTCTGCCGGAGCGAGGGGGCGGGGGAAAGATCTCTGCCATCTGGGTGTAAGGTTGCCCCCGGCGACTCTTTCCAGAACCTGAGCCTGACCTTGAAAGCCTGGCGGTGGACAGGTCACAAAACCGATGGCGTGAGCGGGGCTAAAGGGCTCAATCATGTGATCTTGTTTGGCGGGGGGCGGGGGATTTAGAGCAAGGTTCATCTCCTCATCTGAGAGATTTACAGCACTACACAGGTACCCAATGTTCCAGTAAATGTCCGATTTTTAATGGAAACAATGAGTCCGACAATTTGCGATGATATTTCAGGACATCAGGTATTGTTTCTTTATGATAACATGAGTATAATGATTATTCAGGTCTACAATACAGTGCCTGTGCTATGAAAATAAGGTGGAAAGTAACATAATAACTGTTTGCTATGATATTTCAGGCCTTTTTCTTAGTATTAGTATTGCGTTGATGTTGCTATGAGTTTATGAGTATAGTGGTTATTCAGGTCTACAATACAGTGCCTGTGCTATGAAAATAGGGTGAAGTCCTTGTGGTGCATTATGCTCTTCAGATTAAGGGCATTTGACTGAAACCACAGAACTTACCATCTGATGCATAACTGAACGTCACCGGAAGAGAAAGGATGTTTATAGACGTAGCGCATTATTAGCATTTAGAAAATGTCGTGTTTGCTCTGACCTGTCATGTCAGTCAGTGATGTGTGTGTGTCTCCAGCTGAAAACAGTCTAGTCCTGTACAGTGTAGCGTTTTACATCCTAAGGCCAGTGGGAATAGTAAATGATTTAACCACAGTGCTGAGTTTTGCTTAAACTTACAGTGAACTTTTTTTGAGTTTCTGGTCCTCCAATGGAAAAAATAAAAAGTAAAAACAATCCTCCCATTATGACAATGTGCACTAACAGTGTTGAAAAACGCAGCCTCGCTGTTTCCTTTTGGCTGGGCAGACACAGATCTGGCAAGAGAGCCGGGTGTAAACACAGCCGCCCCTTCCCCCTCCCTCCCTCCCTCCCTCCGCCTCGCCTGTCCTCTGCCCTACAGTAACCCACACACACACGCACACAGCCCGAGTCAGCCCCTCGCTGGCGCGCGCTCTGACGAGAGAGAGAAAGCGGCAGCGTGTCTCGCCTCGCTCGACCCTCCCCCTCCCCTCAGTCACACACAAAGGAGAGCTCTGCAGGGAGCCGGGAGCCACGCCGCCCGTCGGCCACCCGGCGGGGTGCGGGCGGTCTCGCCAGCGCCGAACCTGCGGCTGCCTGGAGGAGCCGAGGTTTCCGACCCGAGGCGCGACGGCGATCTGCCTCCTGACCCCGACACTGCAACCACCCCACGCTGAAAAAGCAGGAAGTACAGCAGAGCCCACACAGAACGGCAGAACCAGTCTCATTCAGCTAAGGAAGTGATTTCAGTGCGCGGGAAACGAGGGTCACACGGTCCCGGGTTCTGCACAAACCAGTTTCACAAGGTTTCGGGCTTTTTGCCCCCCCGCCCTTCCCCCGGGGAATTATTTAAACTAAGTTACTTATAAAGCACCACTGGAAAGAGCGATCAGACAATCTTGAGAAATCGAAACTTTTGAGCTACTCTGCATTCACTCGAGAATCAAAAGCCTTTGCTGTGCAACTTACCACACAGTTTCACCCATTTCACAACCCCCACCTTCCCTATGAAGGGCGGAGATGGTCAGACGTCTCTGAATCAACGGGCAAAAGTCCCGTATATTATGAAACCCATCGTTCAGCCACGCTCATGTCTCATTAACACGGTTCTGTCAAGGGTTTCTCTATTCTCCCATGAAGCTGACACACACCTCATTGACTGCAGCCACATTTACAGATTGAGGATTTTATGGATGAGCCTCAATTAATATCACCCCAGTGAGCTAGAATCACCTCACCAAGTACACAGACATATGCATCTTTCTCTCTCTCTTTCTCTTTCTCTCTTACACACACAGAACAAGCTCACCTACTAATCCTCAGGTGGGTGAGGAAGGAAGGGGTTGAACAAAAAGAGAAACCAACGTTGTGTTATTAACTCTGCACATGTTAGAATAGAATAGAATAGAATAACTTATATTTTCCCGCAAAGGAACTTCAGTTGTAGCCCCAGCAACAACAAAAAAAGACAGACAGTGGGGCAGACCCACAACACACAAACAAACATATCAAACAAAGACATCCAACAGAATCATTACATCAATCAAGTGAATTGAGTGAATTAAAGTGCAATACAGCCATGATTTTAAAAAATAGCCCCGCTGTCCCGAGATGTCCAGTGTCACCAAGCAGTCCAATACACAAACTCCGCCTCCACGACTCTCCTCCATACATGCAGCACCGCGGTCTCTGCCCACCGCCGAAACGGAGCACCGAACTGCATCAATCCTCCCAGTCGTCTCCTCATTTCTCCCCCGCATTATGTTCTCCTTCCCTGGCTGCCTACACTCCCGGATCAGTCCTGAAATCCTCAACTCCGGTGAAGAGCGATGGTAAACTTTGTTGCTGCAGTCTGCAGATCCAACGGACATTTCCGAGCATATGTTGCGAATGCGTCTCCACGGTGATGACCACAAACAAAATGATATCGACTATTATTCGTTATTCGTCAATATTACCAAAGAGCAGCAGGACTGCCCTGAAAAATCTCCAGCCCACTTCCCCGTCCCTCTACAGACACACAGCGCATGAAAAAAACAAAGACAAAAGCCCGACACAACAAAACACATTCAAATTAACAAACACGAACACAAGAGACTGCTGGACTACATGTCGCCATTACAGCACCACATGACGTCCCCTTAACAGTACGGTAATGGTATGTGGTTGTGATTAACAGTTGTGATATGAACACATGTTGCTAATAGGACGTGTTGTGTTATTAACTCTTTGAAACAACTCATGTGAAATGAACAGGATACCTCCTTTTAGAAATATAAATTAAAGCTAAGAAAGCCTGTATTAAACAAGCAGGCAATCTTTCTGCATGTTTTGTTGAAATGTACTGAGTTCTGCTTATCGGCCCGATAACTCCAGCTGCTGTCCCCGCTGTGAAAGTGCACTGCTTCTGCCTGGAACACGAGGTAAAGTAGGGGTGCGATAAAAACTGAGAAAATACCCATGTCTCTACATTTTGGTTTGGCTTCCGCTCTAGTGTTAGCAGTTAGGTCAGGGGAAGCGAGAGCTCTACCTCAAACAGACTGCTTCAGGGTAGCACCACAAAATGAACAGCACGGTTTATCGAATTTAAATAAACTCAATTAAACTCGATAAGCGTATGGGGTGGTTGGTGTGGGGAGAGAGATCAGGTGATTTAGGCTCATTAGCTTAGCCTGTAACAGCATAACTCGCTGTGGAGCAGGGTGGAAGTCGATGCCAACGGCGGCCGCTGCTGGAGAGAGGCCTCATGTTCGCTGCTGTTCTGGGAACTGGGATGAAGTGACTGTTACGATGACGCTGTTTTAGGATGCCCGTGTTATACTGGGACACGGGGAGCAGGTGGAATACAGAAAGCCAGTGACAGCTGTCAGGTCACAGCGAGTGCGAGTCACCTAATGCTGCCCCACAGCAGGGGATTGTGGGAAATAATTTGCAGCATCCACAGGGCTACATGGGGCGGCTGTGGCTCAGGAGGTAGAGCGGGTCGTCCGCTGATCGCAGGGTTGGCGGTTCGATCCCCGGCTCCTCCTGTCCACATGCCGAAGTGTCCTTGGGCAAGACACTGAACCCCAAATTGCTCCCAATGAGCAGGCTATCGCCTTGCATGGCAGCTGCCACCATTGGTGTGTGAATGTGTGTGTGAACGGGTGAGTGAGAGGCCATTGCAAAGCGCTTTGTATAAAGGCGCTATATAAGTACAGTCCATTTACCATTTACTCAACCCTAGTCCTGGAGCGCCACAATGTCCACAGGGCTACTCAACCCTGGTCCTGGAGGGCCACAATGTCCACAGGGCTACTCATCCCTGGTCCAGGAGTGCCATAATGTCCACAGGGCTACTCAACCCTGGCTCTGGAGAACCAGGATGAGGGCTCTATTGTTTGAGCCTGGAACTAAACATATTTTATAATTCTGTGAATGAAAAACTTGTTATTAAATGAGGCCAGTATCGTTCCCCAGGCTCTGAGACAGGAAGTACTGATAAGATTGGTGCGGCAGGGCCAAATTGCGGTGAGGAAGGGCTGCCCTTTCCCCCTACGGCAGGCAGGAGGAGAGCCCGTCGCTTCCTCACAAATAACATGAGATCAGTTGAAACTGCAGGCCCACGCCCACATTTTGAGCATTCCGATCGCTCCATTCATCCACTCTGACGGACTAGGACGCCGTCGCTCCGCGAAACAACACCCACCCTGTCTAAATAAACCTCACTTCGCTCGGCACTAATCACTAATGAAAACGGGCCGTGGTGACTGTACATTCGGTACGGCTGCGCGTACCACAAGCACGCACCCGCACTGCCGTCTGCCCTTCTGATTCCAAAACAACACTGTAGGAGCACATGGCCCACTCAGACAACCTGTGAATGTTCTTACCCATCTGTTCCCAGCTTAATACAGCCAAATGAAAGGAACTGTATCTCTCATACCAAAGTCTAAATAATGCACTAAAGCAGAGGATAATGAATACAGAAAACCCCACTGTTTTTCATGCTATATTGGGCAAGTACATTTTTCATTTGTGTAACCCTTCAGTGCAAGCCCGTCTGTGACTCAGCCCAACAGGCAGTGGGCGGGGGTCCACATTTCCTCAAAGAAGGAAGGGGTTTGGGGATCAACAGTGTCCTCTACCCTGCCTCTAGCAATTCACCTCTCGACCAGCTGCAGCTCGACACACAGGACGCTAGGCCGTTCAAGATACCAGGTCATTCAACGTGCCATTAAGCTTGGCCATTAAGTCTGGAATCCTGCAGACCACCAGCGAGTGAACACCACCAACGCTGACATTCAGCGTTTCATTTGTGTAGCATAATTATTCAAATTGCATCCTCCCCCTCGTAGCAGAATTTCTGTACCAGAATGTCTAGAAATGCAACTGTACACATTTTAGTAAAAAAAAACAACAACAATAAAAAAACAGGAATAAAAGCTGTAATAAATAAAAGTAATAAATAAAAATGTAAAATAAATAATAAAGCTGTAGGGGATTCACATATAATTATTTTGTATTTTTTTGTATATTTACATATAAATAGTTTGTATTTTCAATGGGGGTGTGTATGGTGGGAGTTTTTACAGAAATAAAAAGTAGCCCATTAAAGACTTAACTATTCGATTTGATTAAATATTCTGGCATGGTGCTGACAAGGATTGGCTCTTAATGTACTCTACAAACAGATCTAGTAGATTAACTGTAAATTAAAAATATATATTTTTTAAAGTCCAGTTTTAAACAACCAGTCCCACTCGGAAATATGATCATTTATCAGTCTGACGTCATTTACTGAATAAGACACTTATTCGGCATAAAAGTGGAAAATGAAAGCCATCCATCATCTTGACGGACAAACATGAACAGAAAGATCATGAGCGATAACCAATAATTAAAACAAAATACCAGCTACATACTGATATTTGCTTCAGAGCTCAAATAAAGCGCACACAAGAAAAGTGTTTTCTCCTGAATTCATTACAATATGAGGATTCGCAATGTTCCACTTGTTCCAAGAAATTATTTAATGCAGAGGAGAAACTGTTACTGGAAATGCTACCGCCTTAACTTGAGAAATTGTTGAAAATGAATAGGAGTCAATAAGTGCTTGGATGCTAAATTAATCCAAATGTAATACAAAGGTTATACAGCGTGTACAATTACGGCTTTATGAATAAAATTATGTCAATCAAAGAGAACACGGCACTATTATAAACAAGTCATTACAGTGCAATGTGTTGGATTAGATTCATGAGAGATTCTATTGTAGAACATTTTTTAAATTAAAAGTAACGTGTCAGGGGTAACACCAAAGAAAATGCCTAAAACATCTGAAACAAAAAAACGAAGTCCACTGCAGCCACCAATCAGTGGTCTGAGAAAGGCCGTTCCAATGAAAACCACGAAAGGCTGCAGACGCAAGTAGCCTATTCCTCTAAAACTGCACATATGACGCGAACGGGATTCTACGAAAATAAATACTACCGGTGTCTAAAATCACACTGCCACATTAAAAAGACCTACAGTGAAGCAACGTATGTGCTGAAAATGTACATGTGTAATAAGGCCCAAGGGCACACCCTGGTAAATCGCCTCTCTTCCACACTTTAGCTGGGGAAATTATCATTAACACAACAATTTAAATAAATCCTGCTTCTTTTAAAGTTGGTTTTGTGAGGAGTGTAGGAAGCGTGGTCAAAGTAGGACAGACAGCAACATTTTGCCGTCACCAAGCAACGAATCTATGCAATTATTACGGAAAAAACCCGGCAGGAACCGTTTTTTCCCCCTTGTTCAATTCCAGTCGGTCACAGATTTATATTAGTAATTACATATGCGACTGTGATGTCGAGCAGTGCATGTGCCAGTTAGAAAAGCAATGAGATTCTCGGTAGGGTGAGAATACGATGCCAACAGCAAGATTAAAGGAATCGACTGTTTTCTCAATCCAGATCAAGTCCTTCTCATCGACAAAAGGCAGACATACTATATTCCCGAAGCCCAGTGCTGTCGTTTATGAGTAGGATATTATGGTCACGCTGCTGATCAATTTGCACCATCATTAGCTTGCCAGATAATAGCATTGCTATAAAGACAACTCTGATAAGGTAAAGGAGCCTCTAGCTAGTTCAGTTTGTTAATGGTAGCTATTGACGCGTATGGTGCAGCGTTATAACCCTGGATCTAATATAATTCAATTACAACACTATCCTTCAGTGTATTTGCATTCAGTCATTCGCCAACAGAAATGCCCCCCCTTTCATTAGAGTGCAGCGTGCTGGTTACCCCTGCCAAAACAACTTGTGTCAGGAGCCCCGTCGCGCCATTCTCTTTCGGGGATCAATTCTCCGGGCTTTGTCTAGTACCTCCCGACTCAACCAACCGGCACGTTACCCGCTAACAGCCATGGATATTTAATTTTTAAACGCCCTGGTTGTATGCCTAGCGGTACGTAGTGATGCCGATCAAGGAGACAATCGCTTTAGAGCGATGGAGGTAGCATCGTAAACATTAACGGCAAAACATGTGCGCACACAAATTATACACGTAGCCCAACGTTAGGCTAATGCTCCACCTTATTATTGGAAGCGATGTGGATTTATTTGACTGCGTTCGCCAACTCCGTCAGCCGCCTATACAGATTACGTTTTTCTAGTGGTGCGCAATTATTTTCTTGGAAGATGTAACTTACATATGATAGAATATGTAGGAAAATAAAACATGTCAAGGGCGGTTTCAAAACATAATGTAGCCTAGCTATCAGTTTCATTTAATAAGGACCACAGATAAGTAATGTGAACGATACCTTTCATTGAAAGCATGTGGTTATCAATAAAAACTAGAAACTACCTCTGCTAAATAATTATTTTAATTAATGTACGACTATGTAACGTTAGTCAGCTACTTGGTTAATGTAACGTTACTAACCTGTGTGAAAGCAGCTCCTTGAGGTGAACCATGGATTTCAAAGGGAGTACCGTTGTAATGTTTTCAGTTCGCAACCGGATGCTTGTCCAATCGGAGGGGCTGTCAAAAGTATTTGAACCATATTTATTGTGTGGGGTGCAGCCATTGGTCAATATTGCCGAGACATTTGTGCGTGGGTTATCACGACCTTTGTACATACATTCCTCTGTTTTGTCCTTTGCATAAATAGGTCATGATTGAGTGTCGCTCCTGGGTTCCAAACGCTGTGTATTTATAATTGTCCTCAAACGTGGATACGGGATGAGCCGAGCGAATGAAATCTAAATACTCATTCTCCAAAAACATGTGGGTTTAGTGTCTGGTTTCTACATTAAAATGTGAATCTCGGAGCGTCCAGGGCAGCATATTAATTTGGAACGTGACACACATAAAATGCATTCAATGCATATATGTACAGTAATACAAGCGTCACATTCCTTACTACCATTTTTGTTTTGAATTAGTAAAATAATATCTATATTGAATAACATGTTACAAAGCAAAGATGAAATAACAATAGTTGAAATAATGATAACTGAAATTTATAAAAATGTATTCATAATACACTTCTAGTAAATCCATCACGTGTTGGGTAACATTATTATGACTAAATACAATTTTATATCCCGTATAATTTTTTTTCTCTATTAGACACTAATGTGAAAATACAGATTACAGAAATATAAAAAACTAAATACAGAAAACTTATACTGTCCATAAAATAAGCAAATAGTTTAAGTTATATTGATGATTTATTGCTACATATAAATAATTAATCTTCTATTTTATACTACATTTCTCTAAAAACATTTAAATTGATCCATCCTTTAACTTTTAGCAGCAAAAATCTGTGAAACGCACTGGAAAGAAGCGTTTAAAAGTATATACTGAAAAATTGTATACATTAGTCCACAGATTAAGGCTTCCGTCTTAAATTGACAAAATAAATAAAAAATAAATAAATATACTGCCCTGAAAATATAAAACACAGTAATCCACAGATCCCAGCTTCAGAGAAGATAGGCATTAACTGTATTTCCTCAGAAAAAAACTAGACTGCAGGAAATGCCTTTGAAGAGATCTTTACAGAGTACCAAAAAAAAAAAGTCTTCTTTTTGGCCATTCAACAATGCAACAGTGATGCAAAAAGTCTCTCCGGACTTTAATGAAAGCCAGAGAGTTAGCACTCACTAAATTTAAATGATTGTGGCATTATTTCAACTAACAAGCCTTTGCTAGTTTGTCTTCTGATGGCGTGATGGACAAACAGATAAACAATCTGCAATTTGATTGCTGCACAACTGTGCAATTATAGCCTCATAAAAAAAAAAAACATTCTGTGTGAACAACCATGACATCTATTCATAGTTTAGCCAAGCATCCTTTATATTTTGTATCATTACCTCAGCATCCCTGTCTCTAAAAATTATTTGTGAATCAAATACTTGTGCATCAGTTAGACATTTGAAAGACAGAACCTAACCAACTGTCTTATTTGGATCACTTTTAAACAACTACAACAGGAAGATTAATGTTAGATTATTTGAGTTATATGCAGTCGCCATACGCATTAAAATAATATTGCAGGATCCCATCTGTGACGTTCAGTTGGGTTTTGAAGAAATATTATATGGAATGACAATTGCACCATCTGGTGGTACATTTTATTGTGAATGATCTCCCCGTCAAAAACCAACAAACAAAACAAAACAAAACGGATAATGCTTTCAACACACAGTTCAACAAAGCAAGAACAAGTTCCTAACTATGCTACAGTGCTTTTATAAAAGCTTTATGAAAATTCAGATAACTGTAATTTATTCTTAGATGCATGTATGTGATTTGCATACACAGAGCACAATCTCTGACATATTGAAAGGTCGTTTTTGGTTTTCATGTTAAGGTTTTTTTTAAAAATCACATGACACCTAAAATGAACATGTCTGAATTCGGTGCAGCGTTTTTGTACAACACAGGAAAACCATGGCTTGTGGGGCACGCGGAGACAATGAACGTCTGTGCGAAGTAATGCAGATTAGACTCACGGTGGCGCGCGAAGCTAAAACATTCAATTTCTGCTGAAGGCCTGGGCCCCGAGGTCGCCGCGGGTCACAGAGCGACTCATGACAACGCTTCGTCTCTTAGTTGAAATTTCAGCCATAATCTCTATGATTTAAATTTGTCATTAACATAATGCGGGGCATTTAAGGTGTGGTAATTAAATAATAATAAAATAATTAAAAAGTTTATAAAACACAAATATATATGTACGTTATTTTTGCCTGCCAAATGTTAGGTTTATTTAATTTTATTTGTGTGCAATTCAATATTCTCCAGTTTTTTTTTTGATAAGTTGTAGTTGTAGCCAATGTAGTTTGTAGATTGTTACCCTAGTAAATGGAAAAATAAACATACAAGTTGCACGAGCTAGTGACGTAATTGTCTCCAACATAACATAACCACGAGGTGGCGTCTTTCATGAAAGGTATTTATTTAGTTATTTCAAAATGCCTGTTTAAAAAGCCTACGTCCTGATAGCATTATCGTGCTACAGTAGGTACAATCTAAGTGCAAAGCATAGATATAAGGGCTTATATAGGCTATATACCAGTAGGCTTACTTAAGAGCATTCACGAATTTCCCACTCTTATAATCAGTATTTCAGATAAACTGTAGATTTACCGACCAAAGCACTCCATAATTCATGTCTTTTCCCCTACCGGAGATAGGACGAGTGATAATTTCCCCCTTATAATTAAGCATTATCAATTAATATACCATTAATATTGTGTAAACATATACTTATACACCAATACTTATGACCTTAAGTACCACCGTAGATGGTACTTAAATAACATTGAAATAAGATTCTGGAAATGAATAGACATTAGCGTTGACATTTAGCATCCATAATTTTAGCTGGGTGGATTAAAATTTTTGAACGGTCAGTCCTGGTACCATCAAACAGATAATATATATATATATATATCAATACATCTCCACAAACCGCACTTTTGGGTTCACACTAGCAAGCATTAGCGTACTTTCGGGTAGAAATATGAAGAATGCTTTACTGTGGGCGTATATTTTCTTTCATCCATGGTTAGCATCAATCAGTTCACGTAACTCATTGGAAACTGTACGTGTGTAATCAAGGCGACGGGCATGACAGCATTGTTGAGGCGTCTGGCCATTATAATTTTCTTTCATAGGGTTGGCCTCTTACAGCAGCCTCTTTAAGCCCGCAGGTAGACAATCTTTAATTCTCCCATTACTTAGTTGTCCTCATCGTTTTTCCTTTTAGACATTGTGTCGATTGCATTGGTCACAACAGACTATAAGGGTGGGATCTAAAGCAACAATCTAAATCTAAAAATGGCCTCCACATGTACTTCATCTTATTTACATAGTTGTGTTTCAAAATCTGGAAGTTAAGCTGTTAATGTAGCATCCATCTTGTGAGACGTTACAAATCTTGATATTTTAAATAATTTAGTCAACATTTTAGCAAGACATTCAATTGTAAATATAATTAAATTAAACAAAAATCCCTTCTATAATCAATCAGATTTAAATGAGACTAAAATGACACGGTTCCTATATTTTAAAAAAATCACAAGTAAACATTTATTTTTTTAATCAAATAAAATGGATTTATTTCTCCACCAGATGGAACATTTTCTAAATCCGAATTGCTAAACGAACATTACTCACGACCACGCAATGCATGAGCCTTTACGTGCAGAATGTTTGCTTTTCGTTTAAAAACAAGAACAACAAAAAATTTAAACAATATTCAAACCACACTTTTTAAAATTACAATTATAATGCCTTTACATATAAATTAGTATTAAGTGTGCATACACGTAATATAGCTTACTGAATTATATTGATGATTTATGGAGCTCACCAAGGCATCTTAAATTATAATATTTGGAAAACATGTACTTCAAAAAGAAGGTTAAGATACGATCTTTCACGTAGCCTAATAAAGATCTTTCATTTATTAATTTCATTAATAGAAATAGCCTATATGCCTACAGAAAAACATAAAATTACCTTAATTATTTTGCAGTGTTTTCTCTGCTCCCGATAACGCATAGATTGTAATCAATAACATGGTTAAAATAAGTAATGACAAAAGTATAATAACGATACGCTGACGACGCATCGTAACCTCAACTCTTTATAATTAAGTATAACTGACGAAAGTATCCCTATTGGTGCGCCTACAAATGATATAACCTTATGGGGCGTACAAAACAGCCAGCCAGAGATCCGCAAACAAAGATATCATATTTTGAAAATATAAACCTTTCTCCCAAATACACATTCCCAATGCTCATTTTCTTACACTAAAATAAAAAAAATAAAGTAAAATACAACAACAACAACTTCTGCACACGTGTAAATGAAAGAATATGTAAATAGAAAAACGTTGTAACATTCAAGACAATACCGTTGACGCATGACTTTTAATACTGGATACAACTATTTTGCTTTAAAATTTACCACGATAAACAGTCACACTTCAAAACTTAAGAAACTGAAATAGTCGTAAGACAGTTTGTTGTTGGATTTCTAAAGCTCGTTTGTTATAAAAACATGTGGTAAATGCAACAATAAAAGTAATGGGATTTAAGGCTTTTGTCGAGTTCAGTGGCGCTTTTCTTTCTGTGCTGTTAAAAACTCCCCATAGATGTCCCGCGAGCCTTTATGCCGAGAAAAAAAATCTTCTCATCTTTTATTTCTTTTCTCTCGACATTGCACACACGAACTGTTATATTAAAACACGGCGAATCTTTAAAGATTAAAACGTTCCCAATGAAAAACAGCATACGAGCAAACCGTTTTGGCGCATGAAAACCAAGTTTGAAACTGTGAGACGGGGCGGACACAATAAACCTGTTGTTAACCTTGCTGTGAAAATATGTTTGAAGAAAATAGGCAATTGTTGTATGAAATGTATTCAAGTATAAAATAATGCCCTTTGTTGGGGGAAACTTAAGCAATGTGTGGGTACAAAAGTTCCCTGTGGCATTTACTTGCCCCCTTTGTGAAGTTTGCGCTTTGGCGTCTCCACTTGGCGCATTACCCAGACCCCTTTAAACGCGATTGTTTCTTTCTTTCTAATGACATTTACCGGATCAAAACATGCTGTTAATTCGATCAGAAAGCTTTACCCTTCACAACAATGCCAGAATAATTTCTCCCAAAGTTTGTTAAGTTGACCGAAATTAGGGAAATGAATAGGGGTCTCCAGGCGACTCCTCTTGCAGGTGACGGAGAATAATACACGTTTGGACCAGCTGCATTCCTCTTTATTTCTCTCTTTCTTTTCACAGCATTATTAAAATTTAGGCCAATGAAACTATTCATTCGTTTCAATAGACATTTTCTTATAGGATAATAGGATACAAATTGAGCCTCTCCGAGGAGAATCCAGTGGTGGTACCCCTCGTGTGCCAAAGACGGCTGGAGCCGCTGGCCTGGACGGAGGCGAAGCTCGTGTGCCAGGCCCAATCCCACACCTGCCGAGGTCTCTAACAAATAAAGAATGTAAACAAAAAGCTTGCCATCTCTCATAAAAGATGGACGTGTCACCAAGTCGTGTGAGAAACGCTGGGAACAAACGAGGGGACTCCATCTCCTAAAGATCTCCCTTGAACTTGGCGGAACAGCCTATTAAAGGCTTACTTAATTACTTTAATGACACTGGACAGGCCTTAAAACTCAAACAGAGCTTGGATGGAAGTTAGGATCGCTTGCTGGGATTTGTAAACAGGCGATCGTGTGAGAAACGCGAGCTGGAAGAAAGAGAGTTCTTTTTTGTCCGGCTTTGTTTTCCTGTGCGCACTGCGCTCCGGGCGGATCAGGCGGACTCAACGCTCAGTTCACATTTCCCGCCTGGGTTGTTACTATGCAAATAATATTCTAAAAGTAATCACGTGTCTTTTGAACAGCCACGTGGATTAACAAAGCAGGTCTGCCCCCCTGCTAGCCCATGGCTTCAGATTTTTTACTATTTCTTTTACTGATCCTAAACGCACACATTTACCAAAAGCTCTCCTTTAATCCTATGGAATAATTTAGGCCATGAATGCACGAGCCCCCTAAATGACCGCTTTATAAGGAGCAACGTTCAGTCACCAACCCCAGACCGTCCAGTCTGTTTCAGAACCGAACAGACAGATAATTATCTGCTTGTTGCGATATATGCTTTTCTCTCATTTATTGAACTCTTCCAGCAAACGATGGCATCCAAGCTTAAGGAACGCAAGGTATGCACTCTCCAACCGTACTCGTATGGATGCTGTTTATAGTCATAGACAAGTAGGCCTATATTTTACGTTTCCTAAATCCAGTTAACAACATGAATTTGTTTTTAAATGTGTATTTTAAAGCCATTTAGTTGTGAAAAGCAAATACACTCGTCGTATACAATAATGCTCTCCACCTAGCAAGCTTTAAAGGGGCAGCACAGTCATTTAAATATTAAAACCAACAGTGGCATTATATAAATGCGAGGTTTATGGCAGTCAAATTTTTAGCATATAACCTGATGTCCACGTTCTGTGTCAAAATTTGGCAGTGGCACACATGTGGGTGATTGGGTATCTGATTCGTTTAAACTTTTGGGTTAATTTCTAAATATTTGCGCTCGAGTGCAACAGTAGCTCTCTAATTGCTACGCCTTTTCTTGTCTTGTTATGCTACTACGCACAGTATTGGTTTAGTGTTTTTCTATCCAAATATCATAATATCACACGAGCATGTAGTTCATATTTGTTTTCCCCTACTAAATTGGAATCTCTAAAATAGCAGAAACACCGAATGTAGGTTCATGCTTCGAAATGACTAATGACTGACTCTAACTTATGTTCTCACCTTTATTCTGTATTTATTTTCCCAGAGAACTCCAGTTTCTCACAAAGTGATAGAGAAACGACGGAGGGATCGCATCAACCGTTGCCTGAATGAGCTGGGCAAAACGGTACCAATGGCTCTTGCGAAACAGGTACACTAGTCTAATCCAATAATATGTTTTACCACCTGCCATCTGGTTTACGGGCATGTATATGCACGGTTAGGTGTACTTGTAATGTGGATTATTGGATTATTGTCACTTTTAATTGCATTTTGTTTTATCAATAATATGTCCTATAGCCATTTCAGACGTATTTCAAACGACTGGAAAACAATTTAGCTAAACGTCATACTTACATAGTTGTACGGGGAATGGCGGGTATATGAAAGTCAGGTTCTTGTTTTATTCGTAATTATCATGGATTGGTATATGCTATCCGTTAATTTCCGAAATGCATTTATTTTCTTTTTGCCGTGAATCATAGAATTCTGGAAAGCTGGAGAAGGCGGAGATTCTGGAGATGACTGTTCAGTATCTGCGCGCACTCCACTCAGCGGACTTCCCGCGAGGCAGAGAGAAGGGTGCGCATCTCTTTTCACTACGTAACACTTATAGCCTACCAGCGCGTAACATGCCACAGGCCAGTGGACTGAAACATTTTAAGAAGCTATTCAGAAATTTACATCACCCAATAGGCCTACTTAGGATAGCCACTAAACATTAAGAGACGCCTCGCATTTTCCATATTTTGGGTTAACTCACCGTATGACATATTGCGCTGACATTTGGGACGAATCCTACATCTGACCTATATGGCCTACAGTGACTTCATAACGTAGGCTACAGTCGGCATAGTTATCACTTTTATCGACCGTAGCATACTATTTCCAATATACACAATAAACTGGAATTACTCTCAAGTCAACTTCCTTTGGGATATCAAGTTTTCCCAGAACACGCATTTGTGATAAACAGCTTGTGGGTAAGAATAAGGCAGAACGTTTGCATTTGTGAACCTGGTCATATTTCTGTTTCTTCCAGGAGAGCTGCTGGCAGAGTTTGCGAATTATTTTCACTATGGCTACCACGAATGTATGAAGAACCTGGTGCACTACCTTACCACTGTGGAAAGGATGGAAACCAAGGACACCAAATACGCAAGGATCCTCGCATTTCTACAGTCCAAATCCCGTGTCGTCACCGAGCCCGTGTTTGGCTCAATAAGTGGCTTACCAGACCCCACAGACTACTTTTGCCAACTGCACTCCGCTTCGGACTACCAAAACCACAGCCCAACCGACTCCGTCTTCCAGCAGAGTCCACCGGCACACTACTCCTGGCACAGCTCCACGCGCAGCCCCACCATCGCTTACCCGCAGGTTCCCCTCTCCGCGCAAACGCAGCAACACGGCAGTTATTTGTCGCCTGTGCAAGGACTAGACCATCACTACATTAACTTCCTCGGTCACTCGCATGCAAACGCGTTCAGTTTGCACACCGCTCAACACGCTGCCTTGTAATGTATTTTTGCCTCTGTGTTTTTTTATTTATATATGTACAATAAATAAATGTTTCATATTAAATGTACATACTGAATTAAATACATTGTTTTTTTAAAATGCTGTTTTAATTTTCTGAACGGTTCCAAAAGAAGCAATTTGGCTGTTATGCCGTAGCCTATATTTGGCCTACTCAGAACACAAATGCTTAGGCTGTAAAGTCAAAATATCATAATATTAAAAATGATGTAAAGGTGGATTGTTAGCACTAACATGGGTTCGATTTGAAGTTATACATGTTCTGCGCTTTAGAAAGTGCACCACAATTTACGATATATCAGAACCTCTGAGTTATGGACTGATTAGTCAACAGACCGGGGTATGAAAGAAACACAGCTCCCTATTATCACTCATCCAGAAAGGTGGGCGACTGCGCGTTAAACAACCAACGATGAACTGGAAGTAGGCTACTCAGCGGACTGTTGATAAAAAAATACTATTTGGGAAAGTCAGACGTTTGATAAAGCATAAAGAAGGGTAATCTCATAATCAGAAAATTCGCAAAAGGGTTGGTGAAAATAAGATGTATTATTCTGTCAGGCGACAAAGAAAACACATCGAATGAGAGCCAGATCAGCGCAGTTGTTTATGTATAAAACGACTTGTTTAAAATGTGTAGGCCTATATTTTGACGTCACTTTTGAAAGTTTACATACGTGGGCATGTCCTGCCAGTCCAACAGACTAGTCTGGCAGGTTTCACGGGATGCATCTTGCTTTATCTCACAATACTTTCTCTATTATCTTTATTTTGAGCCACATCATGTCCAGTAAGGGCCCTGTCTCCAAATTCTCTCTCTCTCTCTCTTAGACACACACACACACACACACACACACACACAATCTACTGATTTGGGAATACATACTATGATAGAGAGGCATGCTTCCATATCGGTATTCATCAATACATTTAATAGGTAATATATCTACTACATTTGTGCAAATTATTACAGTTTGGTCATAAGGCTTGCTGAAGAGAGCTTCAATTATCATCATCATCGACTTTATCATTTCTCCACTTTTGGAAGTCAGTCTGAATAACATCATCTGCTAAGTGATTATAACATACTGTAATCATCATCATTTTCATCATCATTTAAAGTAATAAACGATATGTCTAAATAGCTTGTTTGGTGAAATGGTCATATTGGATTCCAACCTAGATTGACAATAACTTTCCTTCTAATGCATGCTATTCAGACACATCTTTGGACAATGCTGTCTCCACCTATATTTAAATAGAATGCAAATAACAAATAAAATAAGAGTTGCCAGTTGCCAGTTTCCAGAGGCGGGTTCGGGGTGGGGGGGTACATCATAGTTTGGGGGTGGGGGGCAAGGGTTAATCCCTGTGTTTCAACAGAGAGAAGTTGTGAAACATTGTTTAGTGAGGTCACTTCCATACTGGTTCACACTTTAGTAAAAACTTAAACAACTCGGCTGTCCTCCGGACAAAGCGCACAGCACACATTTCACTGCGGAGCATACGGTCCACCTGCTTCCTTTCAATCACTCCCTGGGTTACAAAAGGTCATTCTTTTTTACAGTCAGTAATTAACCCCCAAAAGCCATCACACACCAGTATGTATGTATATTCACATTAATGATGGAGCGTGTCTTTTTTTCACCTTGATATATAAGAAAATAAACTCTATTGAGGTCCTCTCATAATAGACTGAATTTAAGCTATTCACAGAATGGTCAACAATGACATGTTTTTTTTAAGGAGGGGGGAGGGTGCTTTTGAGGTAATGCTTTTATTTATTTATTTAGTAGGTTTCACACGGATTACAGATGAAGTATATGGTTTGAGGGGGAGGGAAGACGGAAAAAAATATTTCATCATGCAGATCGTGGAAAAGATTTTTAGCCCCCCAAAACGTTTGGCAAGCTGCGCCATTTCCATATATTTAGGCAAATGAGGTCGACCATTCTTCATTGTGGCCAGGATTAAAGTCTGAGATGCAAAAGGCCACCTTGGCTATAACTAGGGTCATTTACATATAATTTTACAAACTTTCACTGATCCATGACAGTCTTTGTTTCTCAAATGTTGGAACTCCTGGTTTTTCTCTTTTAACTGTATAGGATAAACCCTTCTCCGAGTTTACAATGGTGCTAAAGAAAGGAAAGTGCCCCCCCATCTCACCCAACCAAACCCCCCCCCCCCCCTGTTTCCTTCTCACAACCCTTTTAAAAATCCTTAGACCCACAGTCCCAAATTTCAACTTCTGGCCAAAAGTCAAAGTTGTGGCACATAAATGTGACTTTCTGACAGATGGAAAAAAAAAAGTCCTTTAAAACAAACAAAAAAACAAATAATACAAATCTAGGAGGGAACTGATTCAGTCCAGCTTTTGACTTAAATGTGTTTTCTCTCTCCCACAATGACTGAATTCATCCCTCTCCCTTGTTCCTTCACTCTTTCTTTAAGTAAGTTGTATAGCATTGGTTTCCAAGAGAGCACTAACAAAAAACCCAAAAACTCATAGTGGTTTTTTTGCTGGGGGGGGGCTGGAGGGGTGGGGTGTCCCATTGTGGTGCCACTGAAAGGGGACAATCTCTGGTTCCTTGGGCTTCATCCTTGGGTGGGCAAGAATAAAAATGATCACCCCCATGAAATCAAAGATACTCTGTAGATGGGGAACGAGTGGGGCGGCTGGCCGGTGCAGCGGACAGCACTGGCTCCTCTGGCCAGGTTGTGGGGCCTTGAGCTGGGGCGACCGCCACTCCCGTCTTTCCTTAATACAGAGCTCACTCCAGCTCCTGAGCAAACACCCGGTTCCTGCTGCAGCGCACGGACACACGCACACGCCTGTATTCACGCGAGCGCACGCGTGCGAGGGCACGCACCTGCATTCAGCATGCACACACACAGACACACATGCAGACGTATGTGCACATGTACATACTTATATGGAAAAGGGGCCAGATAATGCCCCAGTGCAAGCTGGGTAAGCACAGGCTGGCTCGCAGATGCCAGCGGCCGATCGACGGATGGGCCGGATAAGCGGATCGGCAGACACTGGTGCAAACCCGGGAAAAGAGGGGGGGGGGGGGGGGCGTGGACACAGTGCGCACGCAGATGGAAAAGTGATAAGATAAAAGCGCTAGGCTGTGAAAGAGTCTGTGGGTCCCAACAGCCCAACATTGGTTTAAATCCCTGTTCTGAACACAGTGTTTAATAATAATAAAAAAACTCCAGCAAAACGAGATTTAGAGAGTGTACACAACATGAATTATAATAAACGGAACGGAAAAACTGTTTATTGTCATGCTAAATGTGCCCCCTGACTATGGCTTGGGATGCCTACTGGTGAGGGAAATGGCTTGGATTAGGGGAAATAAGACCTTAGTTTTAGCCTTTGCTATTTGATTGATATAAAAATGTAATAATACATTCTTCATTCTATTAGCGCCCAAATTGTATTTGTTACAGACAGGCTGTACAACATAATCAATAAGTAAAAATGAAAAGGGTACAAGAGCTTTACAACTGTTATTTTAGAAAACCAAAAATAATAACTTCGTAAGGAGTATTTTTCATATGTGTAAAGTATTATCATGTTCTCTGAAGTTAATATTTGGGGCACTTCGGGGCTGTTTCATAAAAAAAAAATACAGCGATTATTTCAATATGTGTCTCATTGAAAGTAAAAATGAATTTGAAGTTCTTTGTAAAAACAAATCTGCATTTTAAAAAAAACCACAGGAAGGTGCTTAGCTGAATGTATTAAACACAGGTCAAAATAATGGTCTAGATCAGTTTTTTTCAACCGGTGTACGACTGTATACTAGTGTGCTTTTAGTGTGCTTTTAGAGTTTAGGTGTGCCATGGAAAAGTTTCAAATTCCACAACTGAACATGTGTGTGTGTGACATTTTGTGGTTAATAGGATAGTGTTGACGTTATAAACTTCTTACAAATTTAGAATTAGAAAGCTTGCATTTTAAAAACCTATTCATACATCACTACGTATGCTCAAACAATTTGAGGTAAGGCCCGCCAGCAGGGCCTTGGTCATGATTTGAACCTGCAAACCTTCTGGTCTGAAAGTCAGGTCCCCACCACAAGTATCATCAGTAATAGATCAGAGTCACTTCTCAGCCTATTCTTTCAAATAAACAGGACTTGGAAGGGTGAAAAAAAAAGAGACCGACGTAATGGTTGCAAAATAGTATTGTGGAAGGCTAAAATCTTGGATATGAGATGCAAATTCCTACTTGCATATTAGAACGTATTGCCAAACATACTGGTGAGTACGTATGAACCAAGTACAAGAATCCAGTATAGTGTGAACATGAATTATGAATTATGATAATTATTAGGCATTTTAAGCTGTTTCTGTTCTCTTTTTTTTGTAGTGGCTGCCGTGATTTTTCAGTGAGGCTGGACCACTGGTTCTGGTTCCTAGTATTCTAGACCCCAGCAGAGGATCACAATCCACAGTTGGACGATATTGTGAACGAGGCTCCTAAACAGGCGCTCCTGAGGAGGGGCTTGAAGGTCAGAAGACTCGCTGTTGAACCTTGACCTTAATTACAGCACAGAATGGCGTAGTGTCGAGCGTCTGCTCTCCTGGCTGAACTGTGGGAGAAGAGCACACGGTTGTGCTTTGACTGCGCTTGCATTAATGTTAAGGGACCACTCCAAAAGGCAGGCCTAATGGTTCAGAAGAGCGCTGCACCAATTAGATCAGTTACGACCTAATTGGGTCTTATTCTTAATGAATTAACATAATCTTCAATGGACCACCTGGCTTTTCTCTTTCAGGTGAAAAAGGTGAGATCAGCGTAAAAAGTTATATATTAGCAGAGAGACGTTATGAGAAACTATCTAAGTCTGTGGGTTTGCCTGTTACCGGACAAAGTGAAACTAAATTCAAACTAAATCTCAATAAATCAAAAAAACCTTGTAGCACACGCAAAACCAACAGCATGACCAATGATTGGTCATGGTAGGTCATGGTATTTGTTTTGCACCAATCATTGGTTTTGTTAGTAGTTTTGCGTGTAGGCTACTAAAAGGTCTTAGTAAATCAGGCCCTTAGTGTACAACCTCCAGGAAGATGATTAAAAACTTGTGTTGATATAATAAAAATGCAATATAATATCTTTCATTATTTCAAATATAGTGACCATACACCTTTGTGTAACAGACAGCTAGGAGCTGTTCAAAATCAGACAGGCTGGTCCTATAACAAAATAAAACCCAGAGAACATCTTTGGCTGCATATAACAAACTTTTATATATAACTATGATGTATCATAAATGTGCCAAAATTCTTATTGACATGTTGAAGAGTCATTTAAAAGATAAAATACAGAAAAAAGTACTAGACTACTACCAGCAGAATTCATGTACCAAAATTCCTACTTGCATATTAGTACGTATTGCCAAACATACTGGTGAGTACGTACGAACCAAGTACAAGAATCCAGTATAGTGTGAACAATATTGGTTAGGTTTGGGACTCATCTTTACCTATGCATATGCTGAGAACATTTATCAAACGTCCAAGAAGAGGCTATTATAGAAAGTAATGTTTTTCAAACATGACAAATAATGCTAACTGAACTCATTTTAAATAGTTGAAATAAATACCTATAGGAATATTTCTGGCCAAGTATGATTTTTTTCTAGAATTTGTATAATTTGTATTATTCAGTATGGAATGAAAAGTATGGGTGCTCCAATCCCACGTACACTGCCATCCGAGGTTAGTGAGCTCATATCCGTTTCTGTGCATAACCACTACTGCATGCCTGGATTTGAAATAGTGTTGGATGCACTGTAGTTTGTGCTTTGTTGGTAGTACGCAAGTACGCCTTTTGGAACATAATTTACCCCCACAGAATAAGGAAGTCAACAAGCTGACCTATGACCTCTGTCATCACAAACCACGTGATACTACACGGTGAGCCTCTCCGGGTCCTCAGACCATTCTCTTGAAGAAATTTGCTTTTGACCAAGTCACACCCTAGTCCCTCAACACATACACACACAAACACACACACACATACATGGAAACACACAAAGACACACACACACACATACACACAAACACACACAAAGACACATGTACACTCACGCACATGTGCACACACATACACACACACACACGCACACAAATTTGCTCACATATGTGCAAACGCACACTCTCAAACACACACACACACACACACACATCTGTGACATCGCTACACTCGTTCGGTCCTTGGGGTGTGGCTATGCTGCATGTCGTGGAGGAAGCTGCGGTAGTCGACGCGCCCGTCCAGGCCGCGGTCGAACTTGGACAGGATGTGGAACACCTCCTCCTGATTTAGGGCCACGTTGCACAGTCTGAGAACGGCGCCAAACTCGGAGGGGGAGAGGTACCCACTGCCAGCAGCATCGAGCTTCCGGAAGGATCTGCGGAGAATCCGGCCCTCTCCCTGGAGCTGAGAGACAGAGACGGAGAGTATTACACCCTGTGATTAGAGCTTTGAAAAATAGTTGGGGTGCAGGGAGTCTTAGGATTATTTGGGTGTGCTGGGTCACAGACACATTTTAGGCAAAGTTCCCAGTGAAAGGCAGGGTGAGGGAGTTTTAGATTGAGGGCAAATGGAGGGCCGTTATTGGGTTTAGGGCACAGGTGTCAAACTCCACTCCTGCAGGGCCGCAGTATCTGCTGGTTTTCGGGGTGTTCTCGGCCCCAGTGGTTCATTTAAGTGACTGAATGGCTAAAGAATCCACACACCTTGTTCTCAAGACCTTAACCGGCAGCTGATTGAAAGGAAACGACAAAAACCCGCAGACACTGCGGCCCCCTGGGAATTTAGTTTGACACCTCTGGTTTAGGGGATGTCGACAGGTTATCGTGGGGCTCTGAAATGCAGCTCTCCCATTGGCTCTGGTACCTGCTTTCTGAGACGGGCCGTCAGGAGGCCCATGGAGGAGGAGCACCTTTCCACTGAGGGCCCCAGGGGACCACTGTACGACTCCTGCAGGACTTCAGCCATATTGGCCCCTCTTCTCCACGTCTGCCTGGGCTGCCCAAAGGGCTTCAGGAACTCCACATAGGACACTCTTTGAGAAAGGGGCCGGGCGTACAGTCACAAGCAATACGTACAGTGCATAACCAATCACTGTGTCTCAAAAAAGCACGGTCTGGTCAAATATCTAATCAGTAATAAAGGAATTAAGTCTGTGTCAGCTAGTTATCTATAAAAGTCCTGATTACTTTCAAGGTTACTTTGGGCTTCCAGTCCCTTACCAACATGCAATTAGCAAATCATCAATATTGTCAGTTTGATCAAGGTGAATACATTTAAAAAAAAATTATATTTAAACTACTATCACCCACTATCATAGAAGTATCACCCACTACTATCACATATTTATGTAATTGATTATTTTTTACTGTGTCCTTTGGTTTTTTAAAATTCACAACCCCTCGAGCTACACAGTCCAGTGCCCTACACTGTATCATTTTCTTCACTCCTCTTTCCTGGGCCAAAGACTGAGACTTAAGGCTGAGATTAAATCTCTGAACGCAAAGGCTGGGTTGATATTGGAAAATGTTTGTACCAAATGCAGGGTTCTATGTCCTGTTTTGGCAGCTCACCGGCCATCATGGTTGACATCGAATTTCTTGGCCAGGATGTGGCACTCATACAGGTTGAGGCGCACGCACAGGCTGGTCAGAATGTTCCGGAACTCATCCCGGCTCACAAACCCGGTTCTGTACGGGTCCAGATCCTCAAACTCATTCTGCAGCTCGTGGAACAAGAACTCAACCTGACGGAGGGAGAAAGAAAGACTTTAATTTATTTGTCGTTCATGGAAAAGGAAAAATAACAGAATCCACACCTATGGTGTTAATCTAGCACTGCTGGTGTGAAGTTAACAACTATAGGGTGTTTATATGAGACCATGGTCTCATAAACACCCTAGGGTGTTAAATGTACACCACCTGTGCATGTATGTGTGTTTGTGCCTATTGTGTATGCATGTCCCTCTCTTGATTTAATTATCTTATGGTTCATACATTTATATGCATTATCATCAGTTAGCCTACTCATAACAAACACAGTACAAAAATAAATTATATCTCAGCAAAAAACTATTCAACGTACAGAAATGCCAAGTTACTCACGCATACAAAGTGCTGTCTGTAAGGCATTAATCTTTTCAACGTACAGAAATGGAAATTTACTCATGCATGCAATAAAACTAGCTAAATCTGGCCTGCCATTAAGAGTATTTATGTCAAAAAGAGACAAAGTTACAACAAACAATATTGGCTATCTTAGCTCACACAAATGAAACAAGCTCTATTCCAAAGCAATGCTACCCAGCATTTCCTAAATTATTTCATGTAACTTGGCCCTGTGTTTTTTCATCTTGCTACCTGAAAAGAATGTGGTCATTCAAATTTCATGTGTCACGTGAAAGTGTCAAATACCAATCATTTATAGTGGAAATAATGTGTAATTAAGCTTTTACACCTAAATTTGTTTTACAAATGGCGGCACTATATGTTTGAACAATTGTCTGCCTCCAGAGCTTTGGGTGTATGAAAAGCACATCATGAATAAAATGCATTATTATTATTGCTATTATTATTGACACAAATATTATTGTGTTCACAAATAAGATCTTTTATTGTTTTACATTTTTAAATAAATCATACTATTTTACTTATTTAGCTAAACTTTATGTTACCCACAAACACACAGTACAGTAATGGGGCAAACATATGTCTGGATAGGATTGTAAGATACAATATTAATTTAGTAGGCCGACATATTTATCTTATCTGTATTTATTTATTCAGTCCCCACCTCCATTCTATAGTGTAAATGATTGTATAATTCTTGGTACAAATCTATCTACAAAGTTACAATTTAAAACTTGTACATTTTGTACTTCACAACCAACTGAACCGAGTATAAACATATCCTTTCTGGAGTGTAATTGTTCCCCAGCTGCTTACAACATTCATTTAAATGGTCTTCTTCTTTGCAATTTTCATTATTTGACCCTTTGATGTGGCAAAGTTTGAATGACTTCAGATAGTTAAAAAAAACACAGTATTTGATATGAATACTTTTAACGGCAGGCATATTTTTTGCAAGTTTTAATGAATGACTTGGAGACAGTGCTTTGTATTGGCCTGTTTGTACGTTGAAACATTTTTTTTGTTGAGATTGGGGTTTGTTGAACTTTTGGTAAAAACAAAGGACAAACTTACAAAGATGTTCAGGGGTGTACAACAAGGGCCAATCCTTTTCATGATTTTCTACTCTTAATTATTTAATGAACTCAATCATACCTTGAACATTTGTATAAGCACCAGCTATAGCCACAGACTACAAGTGTATCGTAAAAATGTCACTGTGCTCAAGTACAGAAGTGAACCAGTGTAGTTTATAGAGCTGTCAGAAAACTAAGACTAAGGTAATTGATTGGAACAAAAACCAGCACGTAGATGGGCCCTCCAGGACCGGAGTTGTGCGCCCCTGGTATAGCTATGTATTTTGTTGCCAGAATTGAGAATGACTCTCTTCTCTTTGCCGTGATGAAGCCTTCGTTGTGACAGAACGTGATGGTTCTTTGAGAGCAGGCCCGTGTGTCGTGTCAGGGGCCTTTGAGGGACAAGATGTGCTATTGGCTGTCGGTCAAAGGCCTTTGAGAGACAGGCCATGCTATTGGTTGTCGGTCAAGGGCCTTTGAGGGACGGGCCGTGCTATTGGTTGTCGGTCAAGGGCCTTTGAGGGATGGCATGCGAGTGACGCACTCGTGAGATAAGAGGGGCGCCCTGCCATTTCTCACACGATCAAGGACAAAGCACCCTTCTGAGTGGGTAATGAGAGCACCCCTTTAAACCCAACCCCCAACCCCACCCCCGACAGCCAGTGTGCCACAGCACAAACCCCTTGTCCTGTTGTTCCACCACCTTTAACGAGCACTTAAATAAGCACACGCCCACTCTCACCACCCCCCCCCCCCCCCCTAAAAAAACAACAGAAAAAAAAACAAAAAAAAACAAAGGGAGTGTCCCGTGACGCGCCAGTCTTCCCCCCGCCCATACCTTGGCACGAACGCTGTCGACCAGTATGTCAGAGACACCGTTGAGCGTCTTGGAACACTGCCTAAGGTCCTCGTCCCCTCTCCTCGGGGGACAGAGCTTTGCGTTGGGAAAGCAGGCCGATTTGGGAGAGTGGCCAAAGTGTCTCGCAAACTGCAGGAATTCCAGCGTCCCGTCCTGGTTGGTAATCAAAGTGCCCCAGAGTCTTCGGATCTCCCCCCGGCTAACCTCGGGGTGGATGTCCAATCTGGAAAGATGAAAAGAGGCACTTAAAGAAGGGGGAGGAAGTAAGAGAGAGAGAGAGAGAGAGAGAGAGAGAGAGCGAGAGAGATGTATTCCACTGCACATTAAGATGAATACCAGTGGCCTATCTCACAGGAGAGAGTGGGGCACTGAAGGGCCTCTTTCTTCCACCTCCTCTCCCACACCCCAACCCCCCCCCCCCCCACCCCCCACCCCCCCACAACTAATGACAATGGCAAATCTTGGCAGCCGACCCACCATATAAGAAACAGTTTCCCATCAGAAAGGGACCAGCCATCGAGACGAGACCATGGCACAAATCAAGCGAGAATAATAAACAACAGTGTAAATTTAAATAAATTGGCAAGTCACAGATTGAAACAAACAAAAAAGCACGTTGAAGCTCTCAGGTCCTTTTGGAAACACACTGAAGGTCAGGCTTCATACAGTCAGAACGCATTCGGACTCAATGAACATGGATTCCCTTTCACAAATCCATGCTGTCAAGGAAAGAGAAACGAGAACATGTACAATCAAAGAGCACACCTTACTTAAAAAGAAACACACACACACAAACACACACACAATTTTCCTCAGACATCAAAAGATTTTGACTACAGGCTATATGGGCCACGTTTTCAAAGGTATGGGAAAAGAGGGAGGAATCCATCACTGATCCATCATCGGTTTTGAAACCTTGCCACTTGCGATGAGCTTAAAGCCTAATAGGCTAGCCCTGATAAATTGGCCAACCTCCGTGAACTTGCATGATTAAGCCTGTTAGTGTCACTAATCTTTTGGAAAGCTTTCCTGCCGAGTCTTACCTTCCTGCAGTTGGCATGGTCCTGATGTGTTCGCCCGACTGAAAGCCAGAGCTACAGCTTTGATTATGCAAATCGCTAGAAATGTCCCATTCAACTCAAACTCTATTTAGGCTCGCAACCAAGAAAAAAATATATTCTAGTCCCCCGCCCCCCCGCCCCCCCCCCCCCCGCAAAAAAAATGAATAGAAATAAAAAAAACAAATAAAAGAAAAGAAGTCGAAAGAAGACCCCAGGGGGAAGTGAAATAATAGAACTAGTCTTTTTATATTTTCATTTCACACATTCTTCTGTTCTTGTTTTTTTGTTTGTTTTTTTTCGGTTTCAAAGCGTTCCGGGCTTTTAAGAAAAACATTGCGCTGTTACTGTCCTTTTCAAACTGTGCGCCACAGTATAGTCAGAGAGATGTGGAGTCTGCAATGGCGTAGCATGGGAACTCACAAATAAGCGTGCAAAAGCATAGAACCGTGCCACCAAGCCTGGTGGAATAAGTTGCACAGGAAGACAGTAAATGCTTTGTTAATCATGGGAAAGAACACCAAGCTTGTTAACTAGCACAATTAAGGCATCATTTAACCCCCCCCCCCCCCCCCGCCTCGACCCCCACCTCAAAAAAAACACGCTGCTTTCTGATCACACCGTCTTACAAAATACATAAAAAGACAAGACCAAAACAACAAACTTCAACATAAACCAAAAAGAGAAAAGTGACAGACAGAAAGAGAAACTGTCCCGTGAGCTTTGGGGAGGAGTCCGGTTATCTGTTGCCTTTTCCACAAAGCTGAGGGGACATTTTGTGTCATTATCTGTGATGATATGTGACACGTGAAACCAAATGCCCAACATACATTAAGAGATTTTGCATGGTAATAAAACATTCAACAAAGACACTTTGTGACTATGGTTCCCATGTATATGTTTCAAAAGAATATAGGTTAGTTAGCCGGACATATAATTACTCCCATGAGTAATTGCCAAAGGCATCTTTTCTATAGGAACATCTAATTGATGATCAGCTGCATAACTGTCCTTCTGTCAAAAGTACAATTCTCTAAACAGTTATAAATTATTAATTTTTCCGGGATCTATCTATTGACAGCGGTCCAATTCAGTGAAATACTTCATCAGTTACAAAAAATCCAACATAAGCCAAGACAAGTAAACTTTGTTTCCACTTTGATCATTTCCCAAATTAAAAAGAAAGTACTGAAAAAAGTTGTGCTCTTAAATATATATTATTCAGTTTTGAGGGAAGAAAAAAAATTCCTTTATGGTAACAAATGCTTTAATAACCCCGGGGGAAAGAATAATGGCAATATGGCAATATTAGTTTAATTCATACTTTCATTAACACAAACATTAAAAGGTACTTCTAATAAATACACAACAACAGGAATGTAATGGGGAAAACACAGAGAAGCAGTGGCAGGAGTAGCAGTGGCAGGAGTAGCAGTGGCAGGAGTAGCGGTGGCAGGAGTAGCAGGAGTAACAGTGGCAGGAGTAGCAGTAGCAGGACTAGCAGTGGCAGGAGTAGCAGTAGCAGGACTAGCAGTGGCAGGAGTAGCAGTAGCAGGAGTAGCAGTGGCCAGTGGCAGGAGTAGCAGTAGCAGGACTAGCAGTGGCAGGAGTAGCAGTAGCAGGAGTAGCAGTGGCCAGTGGCAGGAGTAGCAGTGGCAGGAGTAGCAGTAGCAGGACTAGCAGTGGCAGGAGTAGCAGTAGCAGGAGTAGCAGTGGCCAGTGGCAGGAGTAGCAGTGGCAGGACTAGCAGTAGCAGTGGCCAGTGGCAGGAGTAGCAGTAGCAGGAGTAGCAGTGGCCAGTGGCAGGAGTAGCAGTGGCAGGACTAGCAGTAGCAGGAGTAGCAGTGGCAGGAGTAGCAGTGGCAGGACTAGCAGTGGCAGGAGTAGCAGTGGCAGGACTAGCAGTAGCAGGAGTAGCAGTGGCCAGTGGCAGGAGTAGCAGTGGCAGGAGTAGCAGTAGCAGGAGTAGCAGTGGCAGGAGTAGCAGTGGCAGGACTAGCAGTGGCAGGAGTAGCAGTGGCAGGACTAGCAGTGGCAGGACTAGCAGTAGCAGGAGTAGCAGTGGCAGGAGTAGCAGTGGCAGGACTAGCAGTGGCAGGAGTAGCAGTGGCAGGACTAGCAGTAGCAGGAGTAGCAGTGGCCAGTGGCAGGAGTAGCAGTGGCAGGACTAGCAGTGGCAGGAGTAGCAGTGGCAGGACTAGCAGTAGCAGGAGTAGCAGTGGCAGGAGTAGCAGTGGCAGGACTAGCAGTAGCAGGAGTAGCAGTGGCCAGTGGCAGGAGTAGCAGTGGCAGGAGTAGCAGTAGCAGGAGTAGCAGTGGCAGGAGTAACAGTGGCAGGAGTAGCAGTGGCAGGACTAGCAGTAGCAGGAGTAGCAGTGGCCAGTGGCAGGAGTAGCAGTGGCAGGAGTAGCAGTAGCAGGAGTAGCAGTGGCAGGACTAGCAGTGGCAGGAGTAGCAGTAGCAGTGGCAGGAGTAGCAGTGGCAGGAGTAGCAGTGGCAGGACTAGCAGTAGCAGGAGTAGCAGTGCCAGTGGCAGGAGTAGCAGTGGCAGGAGTAGCAGTAGCAGGAGTAGCAGTGGCAGGAGTAACAGTGGCAGGAGTAGCAGTGGCAGGACTAGCAGTAGCAGGAGTAGCAGTGGCCAGTGGCAGGACTAGCAGTGGCAGGACTAGCAGTGGCAGGACTAGCAGTAGCAGGAGTAGCAGTGGCCAGTGGCAGGAGTAGCAGTGGCAGGAGTAGCAGTAGCAGGACTAGCAGTAGCAGGAGTAGCAGTGGCCAGTGGCAGGAGTAGCAGTGGCAGGAGTAGCAGTGGCAGGACTAGCAGTAGCAGGAGTAGCAGTGGCCAGTGGCAGGAGTAGCAGTGGCAGGAGTAGCAGTAGCAGGAGTAGCAGTGGCAGGAGTAACAGTGGCAGGAGTAGCAGTGGCAGGACTAGCAGTAGCAGGAGTAGCAGTGGCCAGTGGCAGGAGTAGCAGTGGCAGGACTAGCAGTAGCAGGAGTAGCAGTGGCAGGAGTAGCAGTGGCAGGACTAGCAGTGGCAGGAGTAGCAGTGGCAGGAGTAGCAGTGGCAGGACTAGCAGTAGCAGGAGTAGCAGTGGCCAGTGGCAGGAGTAGCAGTAGCAGGAGTAGCAGTGGCAGGAGTAACAGTGGCAGGAGTAGCAGTGGCAGGACTAGCAGTAGCAGGAGTAGCAGTGGCCAGTGGCAGGAGTAGCAGTGGCAGGACTAGCAGTAGCAGGAGTAGCAGTGGCAGGACTAGCAGTAGCAGGAGTAGCAGTGGCCAGTGGCAGGAGTAGCAGTGGCAGGACTAGCAGTAGCAGGAGTAGCAGTGGCAGGACTAGCAGTAGCAGGAGTAGCAGTGGCCAGTGGCAGGAGTAGCAGTGGCAGGACTAGCAGTAGCAGGAGTAGCAGTGGCAGGAGTAGCAGTGGCAGGACTAGCAGTAGCAGGAGTAGCAGTGGCCAGTGGCAGGAGTAGCAGTGGCAGGACTAGCAGTAGCAGGAGTAGCAGTGGCAGGACTAGCAGTGGCAGGAGTAGCAGTAGCAGGAGTAGCAGTGGCAGGACTAGCAGTAGCAGGAGTAGCAGTGGCAGGAGTAGCAGTGGCCAGTGGCAGGACTAGCAGTGGCAGGAGTAGCAGTGGCAGGACTAGCAGTGGCAGGAGTAGCAGTGGCAGGAGTAGCAGTGGCAGGACTAGCAGTGGCAGGAGTAGCAGTAGCAGGAGTAGCAGTGGCATGACTAGCAGTGGCAGGAGTAGCAGTGGCAGGAGTAGCAGTAGCAGGAGTAGCAGTAGCAGGAGTAGCAGTGGCAGGACTAGCAGTGGTAGGAGTAGCAGTGGCAGGAGTAGCAGTGGCAGTACCGTTTCAGTAGCTGGTACATGGCTTCTTGCGTCAGACGACGAGTGTTTTTCTCATCCAGCTCCTCGAAGGCCTGCTCAACAGCTTGGTAGTGTTTGGTCACAAGGGTCTTGATTATTTTGAAGAGCTAGAGGTGGAAAGGGACGAGAACCGGACACTTAAAACTGAGTCGATACAAAAAAGCTAGTATTTTAGCTTTTTGTGAACTGCCGTTAAATTTGAAGGATAACATCACAGGAGGGGGGATTTGGGGTGAATTCCATAAAGCAGATCTTAGAGGCAGTGGAAATAATTAATTTGTTTAATTAAATTAATTCAGAAGTACATTCTAGTGCATAGTATAATTTTAAAAAAGAACTGACAATCATTTTGTGTGTGTTTTATTATGTAAAGTTTTTCATTTGTAAAATCTATACAGAAAACCATGCACAAAAAACAAAGATAATTAAACGAGGATATTTCAAATATACTTCAAGCATGTATTAATAGATTTGTTCCTTTAAAAAAAAGAAATACCTGCAGTGCAAGTTTAAACAACATTTGTATAATGCAATGGTTGTGGTTATATATTCTTTATACTCATTATTTCCTGCCAACATTACCATTCAACTCCCGGCATTAATCCCAAATAAAACCAAAACCAAAAATCTAACGTCACAGAAGCATGTGCCCATATCACAGAGCAGAGCGGTCCTATAAGGAACGGCATCAGACGGCCAGTGTTGAAGGACGTGGGCTCTTATCCGCAAAGTTGCGGGTTCAATTTCCAGCTGGACAAACTCATCCCTTGTTAGGGCAAAAACTAATTTCGCTAATTTACCTACAAGTTACCCCAGATAGTAACTCACCTGAGTGTCACTCCAGCCCTGGTTCATTCTCCCTCTGTCCTCTGAGCAAACTATGTCTCTGTTCCCAGCATCCCCTTGGCTCTCAAAAAGACTCGGAGCTCCTCCACTGCGGTTTGATCAAAAGCAATAATAATTCATATTATTAGTACTATAATTATTACGAAGCTAATTTCTTTGTATGTGTTTAAAAAAAATACAAGTTTTTCCTCTTGTACAATATAATTAAGTATGATCTTAAAATAGTCTTTTTTCATTACAATTTCTTCTGTATTTGTGCTGGAAAAGCAGACCAGGCTGTTGGCCAACTTGGCCCTGCGAGAAAACACATGCTTCAGTGGTGAAGTGCACAAATACACAAACTGACAACTGAGATAATGAAAAAACCATAAATGCATTGGCAGCTTAAGGAGAGCGGAGTGGTCAAATAGCCAAGGCACCTGACAAACTTGACATACCAGTCAACCTTATAAGATGCTGATAAAGAGGCCAAAACAAAAAGGTATCCCTAATGTGTTCCCGGTGCGCTTGGTTAGGCACCAGGGGGCAGGTCCACCCACCCTGGGGATCGGCAGTCTTTTGTCCTGAGGAACAGGAGACACTTTTCAACCCTTTGGGAAGGGAGAGTTAGTGCGAGCCCTGAGGAGGACTGTGGGTTTTAAAGGTCACTTCCAGGGTCGGAGGGGGGGGGTGGGGACCAATCATGCGAAAACAACGTGAAAATTAGTCTGACGGTGCGGGTGAGCGGTTGAGAACTTCATCAGAAACAGCTGAAAGCCACCACATTCAAAGGCACTGACGGCCATATGTGGAGAGTGCAA
Organism: Ilyophis sp. 1 JC-2022; assembly: GCA_022702515.1. Lineage (NCBI taxonomy): Eukaryota > Metazoa > Chordata > Actinopteri > Anguilliformes > Synaphobranchidae > Ilyophis > Ilyophis sp. 1 JC-2022. The sequence continues at coordinate 14,032,925 of CM040400.1, read as the reverse complement.
GGTGCTTGTATGTGTGTGTGTGTGTGTGTGTGTGTGTGTGAGGGGGAGGGCGAGTAACAGGAATATAAATGATTTATTATCTTCACGTTGTTTTGGCCGCAGGTGCTTAATATGTTTCATGAAAAATAATGGGTATCAAGATGAAGAAGCCATGGATCTGTCTGATATTATTTTTGGGTATCTTAGTAAATTTCCCCCCCATCAAACAAACAAGCAGGAGGAAATAAACAATAAGTATCCACAAGTTGAGCAAAAGTGAAAGTGTTTAATATTCACTACAGCCGTCATGAAGAAAGCACACAGATTTAGCAAGGGGAAAAAGGGAAATTAGCAAATGAATGCTAATGGCAACATGTGAATAATCCCTGATTAGTTGGACCAGAAAAGAGAGCGGCTTGGATCCCTGCGAGTCAGCCATGTTATGTCTCCCCAGGGAGATCCTTCTTGCCCTGCCTACTCCTCACAAAAACCTCAAACCGGTCACTCCCACCGTTCCCTTGCTTAGTAAACTACAGAGAACTCCAACGGATAAAACGACTCGAGATTTCACCAGGTGTTTCTCAAGAGGTTTGCACGTTTCCAGTAAAGCACAGATGCACGTTCAGTTCTGGTAGTTCCCTCCTTCTCCAGTAACAGTCAAGTAAGATAAAAAATCAAACGTGCAGTTTAACTGCGTAAGATAGACTCTAGTTTTTCTTTAATTTAGTTATGAAAAAGGGAAGCTCTCTGAAATGTACCGTCAAATTAAGCGGCCTCCTGCTGCAAAAACATAAGGTGTACCTGCTAAAATTGGTGAGTGATCCTTTTCTTTGCCTCTGTGACATTCCCGCTGTGGCCAAGAACTCTGGGAGAAAGCCCCCGTTGCATTGTGTTAACCAAACGGCACGTAGAGAATCGATAGGGATTTGAGCGGTGTCTGCGTGGAGCCAGAAAAAAGGATGGTGGTGGTGGGGGGGGGGGGGGGGGGCAAGGGCCTTGTGTTCCCCCATTGACCCAACAGTGGCCATCTCAGTGGGGCTTCTGTGTTGGACACCATCGGCCAAACAACAGCACAGCAGGATTGGACAAGGCCACAAGTCACAGAAGACCGCCATATCTCTGCCGTGGAATAGTGCTCTGACTGGGGGGTGGGGGTGTTGCCACTATCCACACAAAGATTATTCTAGATGCTAACTGGTTTCTAATTTGTTTCTTGACCTGAAGCTGGCCTACCTTAATCTGTGAATTTGGAGCCATACACGTAACTAATTACAAGACTAGTTTCGGTTCTATGTGCTTTTTGGCTACCAGCATGATTCTGCTCACCACTCTGTTCTCATTCTCCTCCTCCTCCTCCTGTGTTCTTCATGGCCTTCATGCCAATAATTAATTTTGTTGTCAATCCCCCATATTCCACCTCCCACCCCATGCCAACATGGCACTGGGACAAACAAGAGGAGGGGCAAAAACAAACCCGCCCCCCAAAAAACAGCACTGATTGCACCATGTCACCATCTGAAGTCTTTCTCAAAATCCAAGTGACGGGTGACACTGGACTTATACACATCAAAACCTGCACAAAACCAATAAATGACCAATGATTGGTTACTGTTAATCCCCCCACAAGCCTCTCTCCAAAGCAAAATATGCCAGCTGTCCTGTTGGGAACAGAATCCAATCTAGGACATCCGGCTGAGTGAATGTGCCTTCTGTTACCCCTTCCTGTGGATTCGGAGCCCAACCTGCCCTACTTAAAGCAAATGGATGTGGACACTGGAGGCGTGGGCCAAGGGGTACTGGTGTGACTGTGGAGAGGCCTTCAGACTGCTCAAACTGCTGGGACAATGGCACTGAGCCGCCCGTCTCCTCACGACCCGACCCAACCCAACCCCCCACGCCAACGCCCCCACGCCCGCCCTCATATGTTCCCATATACTCCCACACACCCCCAGCATCTGCGGCCTGTCTAAGCAACCTTGTGCTCTCCGGTCTAATGTGGCAGAAAATGTCATGTCTTTGGTCTGCAAAAAAAACAAAATCTTTCCAAGAAAATGAGACGGAGTGAAATAAAGACCCTCTAAAGGGGGGGCGTGAGGATGGAGGGGGGGGGGGCGTGGGGTACCTCCCTCTCCTCTACAGTCGAAAAAACAAAAAAAACGCCTGAGTGGAGCTGACAGAAAGAGATCTGAAGGAATAGATGTGAGGTGGAATGACAAGGCCTCCGCGAGGAGCGTTTGGGGCGGCGGCTTTGGCCTGTTTAAAGTCGTCGGGGGGGGGGCATTGAAGGTGAGCTCACATCGGTCACATGGGACCCGTCAGAAGCGACAACCCGTCTGTTTTGGGCGGTGAGACCTCGTCTCATACCACACCATGCGCCAGTGTGAGAACACGCAAAAACACCAGCCCCGCCCCTCACACGCTAGTGCGGGGGGCCATTAGGGCAGTCTGTAAGAACACTGCACGTCTCTCATATCTTTATTGTTTCCACGTGAAATCAGACATCAAACATCAGAGAGTGGGACTGAAATTGTACAGAATGCAGTCGTGGGAAATCTGAATCTATAAAAACGACTTCTTCTGTACCTTTGGTTTATTTTGTAGTTACTCTAACAACTTGGGCGAGTTCAATCTGTATCTTGTAATGTCTCGGTAAAGGATCTCATTTTGCAATGTGTCCTCAGTATGTAAAGACAAGGTCAAAAGATCCCTTCCATGAAAACAGCAGGGTTTAGATTAGAAGAATTTAATTACATACCCCATGTGGACAAACGTTTTACATCATAGAGAGCCAAGTGAATGTTGGGTCAAATGTAATACTCTTATAACAATTAAGTTAAATCTGGCCAAATTCCAACTGTTGAAAAGCAGAACTAGAGATACATTAAACCTCATGTTATGTTAAAATTTTGTGACACCTTTTATGTTTGAGGTCAAATTGAACCCAAACATTTAAATGGACACAAAACTATTGTAATATAAATATTTTTACACGTTCTGTGGCACCTTTTTTGTGTATTCCAACTGACTAGGATTTTATCCCTAAATATCAAAGATCTGCGACGAAACATCTCATTTCAGAGCCTGAGGTAAGTGAAAATTTGAGAAGTTTAAAACCTGCATGTGCCACCAGAATGACGCACAAAAATCAGAGATAAAAAATTTAAAAGGATGTACATTTTCCTTATGTACATTTCCATCAGCAAATGGTGAATAATATAAAATGGACACTGCAATGATTGGTCATGGTATTTGTTTTACACCAATAATTGGTTGCACACGCTAAAGGTTATATTAAATCTATTAATAAATCCATTGTGTTAATATTAGTGCGAGTACTGTCGATACTCGTACATAGGCTATACTGCAAAAATTTCTAATAAATCTAATTTTAGACATTTTTATTTTGTTCCAAAATCTTTTCAATTGTTCCATTGAATTTCTGTTCTTTAAACATATACTACAATATATGGAAATTGAACACATACTAGAAAAGAAAGTGGACTAATTGGATTTCATATTACCACTTTTCTATTTACTGCTAAATTTCTAATTTCTTTACATTTAGAACCCACAGATGGTTCAATGCATACAACGTAAAAAGTAAATTTTATATTGTGTCATGTCACAATGCATCTTTTAAGTTATGATAAACATTGAGTGACAACTAAAACACAGTTCAAAGGAAAAGCCATCTAAAAATATATGCATTTTTATATGTAACTATTTTTTAAATCAAATTCAATAGGCAGCACAGTTTCACCTATTTACCACCAAGACATTCATTCATTTAAAATTCAATCTTACAAAAACTAATGTGAAATAAGCTCATATAAACCTATATAAACAATTATATAAAATCAACAATGATTTTTTCTTTAGCAAGAATGGAAAAGATTCCAAGAAGCTGAAATGTCATACCTGTAAGACTCAGATGTAAGATTTGCCTTAGTTAACTTAAGTTAAATTTAGCAGATTTTTCAATCTTGGTCTCGCACCATTCCTTTGTAGAAAAAGTATTTGTAAATAAGTGTGTAGAAGTTCAATTTTTTTGCATACGCCTAAATAAATAAATCTAGAACTGATTCATTACATCTGGAATTATTGCTTATTAATGTGTTTGAGTCACTTGCCTTTTCATCAAAATTCCCTTAAAGTAACGAATAAAGTACTTTCCATACCTATAGGACCAGGTCAGTCTAACAAGAAACATTCTGGTAGCCACTCCTGTAGCTAGAACATAGGCATCTATCTGGGGCATATTGGTAAATATTGGAGAGTAAGTCATGCAATAACATGGTGTGGCCAAGTTCTGTTGCGTTCCCAATCATGTATCATGCTTGAACGCATCGAAACACAGATTCAACATCAGTACGGAAACATTTCTGCGTCTTCTGGGAAGTCGAAATTACTGAAGCACAGATCAGACGCCATCCATTCATTTCACGTTACCTCTAGCGGCTTGAATTCACAGCAAATGGAACCATCGGCATGGGGGGGTTGGGCATTCATAAGGTGTTATGTAGAACATGATTTTAACCTCCCGCCCCCCCCCCCCAGAAAATACACACCGGGCCTGCCATCCGCACCAAAACCAGCCCCTGCCCACGCCATGTAAAATAAAGAAAAATGAAATAAAACAGCGATGCTCATCAAGACAAGACACCCAGAGAGATAACTGGTGAATGCCCCTCTTAGCCCTTTTCATCCTCTAATGCAGGGCAGACAAGAAGACGGGGGATGAGAAAAAAGAAAGAGAAATAACTAGATGCACATTTTTACATTTAAAACTGTATTGTTCCCCTCTAATCTGGGGGGGGGGGGGTGTGGATGTCAGAGAAGGCTCTGCTGAATGGGGGGGGGGGTACGTCAGGCCTGGATCGGAGGGAAGGGGACCAGGACAAGGCCTTGGGGGGTGGGGGGGGGGGACGTGGAAGTGCAGAATGGATGTTTCTTTTTCTCAGAGGGGCTTTGTGGCTTGACTGTTGTTTGTATCTGATTCTCGGTTGCTGACTCCCCTGGGGCTATGTGGAAGTCACCGCGTGCGTTTGGCTGGTGGGATCCTAACCCACTCTCTCCCTCTCTCTCTCTCTCTCTCTCTCTCTCCCTACAGCTGCAGCTCAGCGGATTAGCCCTCATCCACAAGGCAACATTACACAAGTAGCCTTTGAACAAAAGTCATGGATACTATTAATGATATGGTAATCCTTAATGGAGCAACCTCCCAGTAGTGATTATACTGACACAGGAAGAATATCCAAAGTCCCCGTACCCATCCCTGCAACAACACTGTTGCTATTGTCGCCCGGGCCGGACCACGGCACCCCCTTCTACCAGTAACTCCCCTAACGTCACCTTCCGTCTACGACGCCCCCCCCCCCCCCCACCTCCCGCCCCTCCCCTATCGCCCCATGAATAAAAATGAAAAATGGAGGAAGAAAGAGAGCGCTGCTCGCCAGTTGAGCCGGGGGATTTTCTGTCCCGCGATTCCCACACAGAATTGAGACGGATCCCATCGCCCTCGTCCATCGCTCTCTGAACCCACCCCCCACCCAGAGTCCTCGGCGGGACCACACAAACACTGCGCCAGCAGAAGATGATCTAATTGAGGAAGGAGTGAGGGGGGGTGAGAGAGAGAGGGGGGGGTGGGGGGTGGTATGAGCGCAGCGCCCCACGTAGGATGGAAAGGGGGCTTTTTTTGGGGGGTGCATGTGGAGAGGGGGAGCAGCCATTGTAGGCCAAACCCAGGAAATAAAAACAGAGCGCCTATTTCCCTGTATTAAATGAGCATGTCACGGCAGGGGCTTTTAACCCTCCCAAAAAGCTGCCTTTTCACCCTAATTACTCCCCACTCTTCTCCATTCTCCCTTTCGCTATAATTCATTTAACTTACATTAGTTCTGAGTCCACTTGAAACAGTCACCACCACTGTCCAAAACCTGACAGCATGATTTGTGGCTGTATTTCTATATTTTCTCAGAAGTGTGTTTGCTGAAAACATTCACAGCAAAGATATTCAATAGAAATGTATTTTTACTCTCCAAGTGTGTTTTATTATGCATAAAATAGCTGTGCATCCATTTTAAAAATCAATTTCTGGTTTAGCATATTTACAAACTCAGATCACAGCAGTCACTTGGAATAAATAGGTGTCCCTCCATGTTTATGGACACTTCAATTTTATGGAGAAATTTTTTTATTGAAAGTTGCCTATCATAGCTAATAAACTCATCTGTAAATATCAGATTTGAGAATGTGAACAAATACATATTTATTGGTGTCTGAACTGCATTCAAATAAAATCAACATCAGTTTCCATGGAACAGTTACTTTAGCGGGCGAATGATACTAATTGAATACGTTTTACTTGTCTGAGAATGGTCTTACGGGACAGCTTAAGACCGCTTTCACAAATAATACGTCAACGTCTGGAAAAACAGAAAGGATCCGAAATGCCACACATCCACTGACAGTTGGATAAATCTGACTGGAGAGATTTAGCATTTTACTTTTCTTTTTTTGTATAAAGAAACTAGACAGCAGAACAGTTTGATTAGCAAAATGCTAAGTCCTCTGTGTCATTTCTGTGGTTAGCTTTTTTTTCTGGGAGCATAAAAGTTCTCTTTATTTCCATTCAGTTGGTCCCTTGGTGGCCGAGCTCGCTGTTGGTATTACAAAATCCCCATTCATTGTAACCCTTGTCACCTGTCAACTAAGCCTGGCTGGTTATCTAGGTCTTTATTCCCTGCACACAGTGACCGATATCCCCTCAAACACCATACATCCACACACACATATACAAACACACACACACACACACACACACACACACACAAGCACGCACACACACACACAAGCACGCACACACAAAAAATACAAAAACACACAAACACGCATACACACACACACACACTCCATGACCACATGTCTGGGGCTCTGCTTCTGAAACTGTTTTAAAATTCATTGGCTTGTGCTCTTTAAGAAACGTTTACTCTGCACCAGGACTGTGGCCCATTCAAATGACAGTCGGGGGACTTTGGGGGTCTCTGTGTGCGCCCCTCAGTCACCCCAGTGTCCCGGCGATCCTGTCACTACTTAACCCCTCCCTCTGCACTCAAACACTGACAAAAACAACAGAGAAAAAAAAAGTGACTTTTGAATGAATTCATTCTAAATATTTTTGAGAATATTTAGGTCCGGTTAGTCCAGAATAAAGTCGCTGAGTTACCGGACAGTGATAAACATCACAATGAAGCCTAACTGGATATGATTGGATTTGACAGCTTATTACCACGAAACAGACAAGATTTTCAGCCTTACTGCTCAACCCCTTTTCCTTCTTTTCTGGCCCAAGGCTTTAAGTTCGTGTTCCTTTATCGGTTGTCAAAAGTTTTTTACAGTCTCCTGGCTTGTGCTCAGAGAAAAAAAAAATATCAAAAGCAAAATGGCGAGTCACAGAGTACTAAGTCTGAGGTGATTAAAACTTCCCTTTTTTGATTTGTTCTCCGCCCCTCTCCCCTTCCCTCTGAATTTGGAATCTTCTCAGGATACAATCAACTATGGTTCTCATCCCACCTGTGTTCCCTGCACCCATGAGCTGGGTGAACTACAGGTGAAGCCCGAGGTCACCTTCCATGCTCTCACCTGTAAGCCAATGAGTGTTTTACAACCGACAGGCCACGTAGTACCACAAGAGAGCTAGGACTGATTTGAGGGGACAAATACCAGCATGGTTCATGTGGCATCTGAAGTGTGGTTTGGAGGGACCCTGGCTTACTTAAACCCATCCTACCTTGGAAACACAATGTCGATCATGTTGTACTACTGAAGATGCTTTGTATTCATTGGCAAACGGCATAACCCAGGCTCAGACCTGCCATGTCTAGGCTATGGAGGCCAACCTGCCCTCGTGGTGAGTTTTCCTCAGCAGGTAAGGGGAGGGGGGGTTGATAAGACAGGCGACATTCAAGCTATTCATAGAACACGGTTGCCAGTTCAAGAATATTTTCAAATGATAATGATTAAAAAAATTATCGGAGTTTGGCTTTTAATGAGATTTTTTTTTTTAAACTTACATTCTTTTTTGGAAAGCACACAAAGAATATATATCCTCAAGATGCAATCGCGTAAAAAATTCATCCAGCTAACAGGTGAGACCGGCTTAAACTGGAATCCTTGCGGATTCAAACCAACTCAATTATGATCAATGATGAATAGCAATTAAAGCCATGGTCTTTGGCTCCACTCTTTGCGGCTAATATCCTCCGCGCCGCTCTTAGTGAGAACAGAGCTCTGTTTATTACGATGAGGAAGACGAGTGTGCCGTGGAATGGGCTGTGATTGGGGAGCCAGAGAAGCACTGCACTACGGTGAGGAGTAAAGTGGCCACTTTAAAGACAGAGAAAGAAAGCGATAGAAAGAGAGAGAGAGAGAGAGAGAGAGAAGGAGGGGGGAGGGAGGATTACCGGGTGTCGAAGGGTGCCATGAAGAGGGTATACTGGACATTTCCGTCGTGGTCCAGGGGCAGGCTGTCCAGCAGCTGTGCAAACTCGGGGTCGGAGATCTCCAGGCCGAACCTGGCAGAGAGGGGTGGAGCTGGACGTTATCCATCCGGCCTGGTCATTGCAAGCTGGCCTGCGGTGTCACCAGCATACGCTGGTCATTAACCCTTTGTCAGGAGCGGCCGCATTGGAGAGCCACTGCCCCATACAGCAGGGTCAAGGGTCAACCAGGCCCTCGCTGACCCTCACATCCAAAAGGGGCTCAGCACCTTACCTCTCAATCAGGGGATTAAATCCACACACACACTCACACAAACACACACAAATACATACATATACACACACACTCACACACACACAAATACACACACATACACACACATACACACACACACTCTCACACACACACACACACACACAAATACATACACACACACACACACACACACACAAATACATACACATACACACACACTCACACACACACACACACACACACACATACACACACACACACACACACACACACACACACACACACACACACACACACAAGCGCACACTCAGTCCTACATCCTCACAGAAGCAACAAATTAACTTATCAACAAGGTATAAAAATCAGATGGACACTTCAGCCCCCAGGACCCAAATCCCTTTTCAAGTCCCAGAGTCATTATGCAAAGAGGATTCTTATGAAACATTTTAAATGTTCTTTTTACGTATTATGGCATGAAAAGCAGGGTCGAATGATTTCGCAGTGCGAACAGCAAAACGTGGCTTTCTGTGATTTTATTGGCTGGAGTCACTCATAAGTATATGGTTTGTGAAAATCTGATGAAAGCTTGTAAAAGTTTCCACATGGCATTGAATTACTCTCAAATTATGTTTCTTATACTAAAAAGGTTTTTATTGAAATGTTACAGCCCTCATGGTTTAAGTTAATACCTCCATATTGTGCAACTTTTCTAACCTAAATTGTAAAACTGTCTTAATTCCTATACTCCTAGATACTCTTAATCCATTTGGATAAAAACTGAAGTGAAGAAAAACTGTATTTATCTTCCTTTTAAACTTTTAAACTTCCCTTTAAAATAGTATTTGCTTGCTTTTGTAATCTTTAGTGAAAATATCCATGCACCCTTTTTATGGCAGAACTATTTGCTCACTAAAATGTGTTTGTGGTTATATCCAAATGTATAATTGTGACACGATTACAATTTACCTCCATATTGTGCAACTTTTGTAACCTAAATTGTAAAACTGTCTTAATTCCTAAACTGCTAGATCCTCGTAATCCATTTGGATAAAAACTCAAGTTAAGTTGGACATGATGGAGAAAAGATCTATTTTTCTTTACACTTGTGAAAAGTGAACTGTACAAAATGGACTCAAGTTGGACGACACAGAAAGCTGAGAACAGCAGAGATGGGGTATAAATAAATTTAAGTAAAAAAATATGCAGCAACAAAATGAACACTCACAGTTCTTTGATCTTTCTGGGTGTCCAACTTGTTTGTTTTTGTTTTTTCAGTTTTGGCGACAAAAAGTTGTCAGTGCACCTAATTAACATTTTTATGAAAAATCCTAGAAATTGAAAAATTAGACCCTAGAAGGTGTGTGTGTGTGTGTGTGTGTGTGTGTGTGTGTGTGTGTGTGTGTGTGTGTGTGCGTGTGCTCAGAGCCCTTTGTGTCAATGCATTAGGGGATTTAAAAAAATACAATATTTTAATATTTATAAAGTAGCAGAGGGAAATCAGGGTGTTCTTACTATACCTGCAACCAGTAAAAATGAAAACAAGAAAAATAAAAACAAGACGGAAGAGAAGATAAATACCTGCTTTCTACTGCAGCCCGAAACTCCTCCTGGCTTATAGTCTTCTTATCAAATGTGTCAATGTTTCTTTTGGGAGAAAAGAACGAACAAGAAGAGCCATTAAGAAAATAAACTGCACATGCTTTCGTACATTTTCAAATGGACACAAGTAATTTCAACCATCAGCTGGTTGTTTCAGGAAGATTATCCTTCCCCTATATTGTATCTTTATGACGACATGCCACACTACCTACTTTCACATTCCTGTTCTCTCATGACATGCGTTATGTCCAAACTGATGCTTTTACCCTCAGCTACCACAGGGGGCACTGTTGTTATATATGTGTGTAACTGCCCGTGCAGCTGAGCTGCTTGCCACTCAAGACATACTGTCCTTTTACTGCCTCTCCTGTTTTTCAAGGAGATAACTGCAGGAGGTTTCCATCGCAACCCTGTGAGGCCGTTGATCTCATTGCTAGTGATTACAAGTGGCCTAATCTTAAATCTAAATGTTGTGGGGCTGGTGATCCTGACAATGCTCTGCTGGAGGGTCGTGCCTTTGAGCAAACAGCTACACTGGATTGGATTGGGGTTATCCCACTGAACTGACAGGGGCACAGTTTGTAGGGGTTATCCTAATAAAATGACTGGTGTCAAGAGTTTGATGCGTTCTCTGGATAGGGAGACATTCTAATGAGAGGCGTCAATGTTTGTCGGCTTCTCTTGACATCACGTCATTCTAAACGTATAAAGAGGTGTCAGAGTTTATAGGTTTTACTTGATATTGGCTTATTCTATCACAATGAGAGGTGTCAGAGTTTGCAGGCTGGAGTTATTCTATCACAATGAGAGGTGTCAAGAGTTTGTTTTGCTTTCTCTGGGTAACGTTAACTGTGATAGTTAACTGTGTGCGCACAGACTCACCGGAACGTGTCGAGGAGAGCGAGATACTCAGACTGGAACATACGGGTCAGCTTGGCTTCTATCGCCGTCACCGTGGAGGCGTGGCTAATGTTCTCATCCTGATTGAATCTGGGGTCCAGATTCAACAGACAGAAAGAAAAAAACATTTAGCTTTTTATTTCACTCACAGTAAATCAATCCCTTTAGCTAAATATTTACAACTTGTAGATTTTTTAAAAACTCACATTTTGGAATTCCCAGTCATGATTTTAGGCCCATGACACAGACACACGCACACACAAGCACGCACGCACGCGCACGCACGCACGCACGCACGCACGCACGCACGCACACACACACACACACACACACACAGGTATCCTTGGAAACATGCAGCTAGCCCCTCTTCTATTCACTTTGCATGATGGAGAAGGGGAGACTCTCCCTCCCTGGTTTAGGCTATAATCAGTCATATGCAGCTTTTGGGGGCTCCCGGCCTCAGTCAGTATCAACGTGGTCAGGCTTTGATTCTGGTTGGAGTCAAGTTCATCAGTTATCCCATGGCCTATCCCCAGTACGAAATTTTCACCCCACAAAATCTCCCTTTGTTGCAGAATAGACACAAGTATACGACTGGGTCTCCTGTGGGGGTTGAATCTCTTTGAAAGGCTAGCCGTGCTATTCAGGACTGTTCACTGGGGGGGCACAGAGACTGTGGGCAAATCTGAGCTTGTGCCTGAACTAAGCGCAGAAGAACTGATGCCCATTTTCTGCAAACAGACCTGGTGAGCCGCCCTTTGTATATTACAAAATGTTACGCACACACAGCTGTCTGATGCCCCCAGTCTGTTTACCTCCGTCAGCTTCCTGTTCCCTTTCTGTTTCCTACGCTCAGCAGAGCACCAATCGTGGGCCGGCTGTGGGGCGTTGTCATGGTAAAGTGGTCTTTTTTAGAGAAAACCGCCTGTATGGTGGCGACTGCCACTTAGGGGACGGTGCCATGGATCTCCAGAACCCGGATAGTGGATAGAACATTTGATCATCTAACCAAAACCCTTTGATGTGTGGATCCAAGGAGAATAGAATCTGTGCAACACACCACCCCCCCCCCCTCTCTCGTCCTCTGGGTACTTAACCCACACTGATGGATGGTGTAATATGCTGTCATGTGGTCTGTAAATGTAACTGGTATTATGGAAAAGTTTTTTCATGAGCTCAGTTTGATGATGGAAAAAAAATAAAAGCAGGACAGACTGCACATGACTAATTAACCACAGGGTAATCCTCTGAGTATTGTTTTAGTAACCTCATGTTCAAAATATATAATTATACAACCCAAGTAAGTTATCGAAAGAGTTTTCCTCACCATTCTGTGGAGGCTCCGACCTCTGACCCCTACCTGTGCTGTGGATTGGCCAGGATCCTGTGCATGACTCCCTCTGCGCTGCGGTCCTGGAACCTCCTGAGAAACTGGCCGTAATCGAGCCCGGTCTTCCTCATCTTCAGCCCGCACCGCGCCAGAAACAGGCCCACATGCTCCTTCTTTAAGGAGAGCCCGAACACCCGTAGCACCTGCAGGAAGTCCAGAGGCTGCACCTGCCCCACGCAGAAGCACAGGCTCACTGGCACCCAGTCACACACACCTGCTGTTTCTCTTAACCAATGAGAACCTCACATCTACGCAACGCACATTAGACATTCATTAAGAGGACTGATGCAGCAATACATTTATCTTCAGAGCATTAAACTATATGCAGGATATCTTTCTTTTTTATTTTTAACTGGCAAGCCTTTTTGAGCCACAAAGACCAGAGAGTACTGGAGGCACTATACGAGACTCCTGCATCACACTGCAGCCCATTACACAAGTTATATACAAAGGTCTTTAAACCAAACAAGACACTCCCCAGATTACAACTCCACTCAGTCCGTTTTGCCGGGCCTCATGTTAGAACACTGGAGCTTTAAAAAAAAAAATGGTGCCATCTGATCTGTAGATCGGTTTCACACTTTTGACAAGCTGAACTACCACAGTATGCCACACAAACACAAATACACACAGACACAAACACACACACACACACACACACACAGACACAAACACAAACACACAAACACACACACCAACGCACACAAACACACACACACACACCAACAGTGAGTGAGATTTCATGGAGTTTACTGTTTCCTCACTGATTCTATACCTTCCCAGATTTGTCAGAATCCAGTTTTTCAAACTGTGCCTTCATCTTGTGGAACCCCTCCCTGAACCTGTCCTTCAGCCACTTCTCCATGGCGATGGAGGCTCTGCGCTCCTCCTCCCCTTTACTCAGAGTCCTGCCAGGAGCTGCGGGCAGAAAAGAGCAGGAGTAAAAAAAAACGGAGAAGCCCTTTGTGTCTGTGTGTGTGTGTGTGTGTGTATGCGAGTGTAAAGGCAAAGTCAGGACAAAGAAGGATTTAGTCATTCCCAGAACTTACTATTTTGGGAAAGACAGTTATAAGATATTAATGAATTCTGTCTGGAATACGAGATGAAGGATATGCTGAGACAGCAGCAGTTTGGACTGATGTAATGCTGCAGTGCCCTCTATGGTAGTCTTGTTGTAACTGCGACTGCAATTTCACTTGAAGATAGAGCTGCAAAGATCTCTAACAAATTATTTGTGGGGGGCCAGATCATTTTTTAAATGGTGAAAATGGGCCATACATTTTCCATATACTATTCTGTTGTTAGGTTTTGTCGGTTCGCACGCGACCCATGGTGACACGCTGAGAAAACGCTCTCCACCTCAGCCTGTTTGTAGCTTCCCTTCTCAATTGAAGTATTGTCTATTCTACGTATGAATAAATGCCAACCGGTTAAATACACTTCAATAGACGAGCAATCCCTTAGGCTTACAATAGGTGCACACTTTCCAACAATGCGAAAACAAGCGATGGTGTCTGGAATGCAAGCACCAATGGGATGGGTTGTAACCATGCAATTTCAAGGAGATAAATACCACAAAAGAAGTTGCCGATACGCAGGTTAGGTTTGAGGGCAGGGCTTTTACATTCTTACTCTGTATGGCCCCCTCTGCCTCAGCAGGGATGGAGTATGGCTGCTTCTGATTGGTGTTCTCGTCACAGTTTGGCCTCTTCCTGTCCTTCTTCCTGATTTTATCCAACAACATGTCCACTCTGACAGCTCCAAGTGCATCCGCATCGTACCTGTCGAAAGAATAACTCTTTCATTGCTAGTCAATGTAGTCAATGTGGCATCTGTGGGCCCCCTGGGCTTCGTGAAGGCATTCCAAATTAGCTGAGAAATAAACTATTGTAAACCAAAAAAAAAGAAGAAAAAAAGAAAAGAAAAAATATTTTAAAAGTGATAAGGAATTGTGAGAAACAAGGGATTCTAAAAACTTCAAATAACCACAACATATCACAGAGGGATGTATCAACTACACACCCACCAAATATATTTTCAAGAAAATGTCAATAACTATATTAATATACATCTCAAAGTCAGCTAATAAACTCAGTCTTGAAAAGACTCAGGATTATAGGGGTGTGGTCTAAATCCACGCCCTCAACCCGAGTGCCATCGACATCATCCAGCCCTACCACAGAACTGTTTGAACCAGAGAACTGTTCTTATACAGTTCTGTGGTTTGAACTCGGCGAGGAATTAATGCAGACAATTCAAAGTAAAATACAGTGCGGCTGATATCAGGAGATAAATATCACACGCAAGCTCACAATTAAATTAAGTTAACTTAAACGCTAAGCAGAGTATTGCAACCGTTTGATCTAACGTTAGTCTATTTAAAGCAAACTAAATTTCAAGACTATGTTTCACCAAATGCACATTCCACACAGATCATTACACAATGGTAGCTAGGTTTTATCATTTAAAAAAAATCTCACTTAAACAAATCAGCAATAGCTGAAGAGGACCTTTGTAGTTGGAAATGTGGTTTTTCATTAAACATTAAATGCAGAGATATGTTTTTTCTTCACCAGATTTATTAGCGTACTTAGACCTAGCACTTCCATTTGGACGCATACTACCCTTTCTTCGCCTTCTCAGAAATGCAACAGTTGACAGTGTGATTGTTTTCTGTCTAAAATACACTTTGTACCCCAAAAAAACCCTAAACACCATTATCTCTCCCTGCCTTAGCACTGACTGAACCAAATAACGAATGAGAGGTTTGTGAAATGTTGATGGGCCAAGGTTAATTTGGTTGAGTACATCCCCTCTGCTATGCATTTTTCCAAAATGGATGAAAAGTATGAAATGTGAACTGTGTTTGTATTTCTGTCATGTATGTGCTTTTGCATGTTTCACTTTTCGTTTTTTTTGTAAAGGACCTATCTGTACTGAAAGGCCTGTTTGTTTGAAAAAGACAGTCTTTCATCCAAATGGGATAATAGTTAGACCCGCCTAGTGAGGCTCTTGTGCAATTTAATAGGGACAAACCCAGCTAAGTGAAGCCCCTCCCCCTCCCTGGCGCTGCCGGTCCTGGAGGACACTGGCACAGTCAAACAGGAATTTTTATTTTTAGGGGTTTGGGGCACACCTCTTCCACAGCTTTTCAAACTCGTGATCCTCCATGTTTAGGTCCAGCTGTTCCAGAATGTTCCGCAGCTCTGGGGCCACAATACGCTGGGGACCCTCAGGCCCCCTCACAGGAAGTGAATTCATGGCCTCCAGGAAACTAGGACAAAACAAAGCGGGACGTCAGACTTCTAACCCGAACAGCCAGAGAATACGTCTCTTCCCTTAATTTCTAAAATAACCCAATCAATACTCAGTTTGCATGTTCTTTTGCATGCCACCAAATTTAAATGCTTATTTTATGGCAGTTTATTTTGGTAAAGGAAGTTTTGTTTGTTTGTGCATGGAACCAATTGTCTGATCAATTAAACCAGGAGTGATCTATTACTCCTGGTGTGGAGAGTGAACTATACAGAGAGTTGGCAGGTTTGTTACCACTCACTAACCCCTGTGGACATTGTGGTGAACATCACAATTACATACAGTAGCCTCTATACCGTGTAAAGTTGTTTCTCCTGAACAAAATGTTCCTATTGAATTCTATGGGAAAATAAGTCAGGAGAAGAAACCCTTCAAGTTATCCATCCATATCTACTGCATATCTGGCAGCAGAGTGATGGATTGAGACTTGTTTGATACCTCAGACCCTTGATGACTTACAGCCATTTCGCCTACCATGTATTCCATACTGTTCCAGTGTAATTTACAGCTAAATCAAGTCCCAACCCCCAATTCGTATAGAGATCCATTCAAATGCAGAGAGGTTATAATATCCCTTGTAGTAGTACCAGAAAATAAGATATCAAGAGTATTTAGATATTGTTGGGTCACAGACATCAGGAAGTCATGGCATGCAAAGAATATGCAACCAAATATTAAAAATGATTACTTTATTCAACATTATGTTAAACTGTCCAATATTTTTTGATGCCTGAAAATGAGGGGGACTATGTACAAAAGGTTCTATAATTTGTAAACGGTTCATCCGATATGGATGCAAATACTCAAATTATAGCTGACAGTCTGTACTTCAACCTCATTATCATTGTATCCTTTCAAACTCAAAGTGTACAGAACCAAAATAACAAAACATGTGTCACTGTCCAATGAATTATGGTGCTCACTGTACATCAAAATACATTGTAGAGTATAGAATAGAATAGAATAACTTTTATTTTCCCACTAGGGAACTTCAGTAGTCGCCCCAGCAACAACGAAAAAGACAGACAGTGGGGCAGACCCACAACACACAAACAAACATATCAAACAAAGACATCCAACAGAATCATTACCTTAATCAAGTGAATTAAGTGAATTAAAGTGCAATACAGCCATGATTAAAAATATCCCCCGCTGTCCTGAGATGTCCAGTGTCACCAAACAGTCCAACACACAAACTCCGCCTCCACGACTCTCCTCCATACACGCAGCGCCGCGGTATCTGTACACCGCCGAAACGAAGCACCGAACTGCACCAATCCTCCCAGTCGTCCCCTCACTCCTCCCCCGCACCACGTTCTCCCTCCCTGGCTGCCCCCCGAACACCGCCCGCACTCCCGGACCAGTCCCGACATCCTCAACGCCGGCGAAGAGCAACAGTAACTTTGTTGCTGCAGGCTGCAGATCCAACGGACATTCCCGAGCATGTTGCGAATGCGTCTCCATGGTGACGACCACAAACAAAATTATATCGACTAGACAATACGTCAATATTATCAAAACGAGCAGCAGGAGTGCCCTGAAATCTCCGGCCCGCTTTCCCGTCCCACTACAGACACACAGCACATGAAAGAAACAAAGACAAAAGCCCGACACAACAAAACACATTCAAATTAACAAAAGCAAACACGAGAGACAGCTGGACTACATGTCACCAGTACAGTGCCATGTGACGTCATAATATAGTTTCATGTATTCATAAAAATCATTCCTTATTGCCCCCTTAATATTTTGGAGATTTTAATTACTTTTAAATATGTTCTACAGCATATATGACAGCACAAGGCAATGGTCTATACATTAAAAAAAGGGAATACATGCCATGTATTTTGGAATTTTATACTCTGTCACATACCAATTGACATATATAGTGTATTCATAGGCTAAGCCCCTCAGTGAAGCTGTCTTTCCTCCTGGACGTCAGTGGGAATGATCAACGGCCAATTTCAAAAGATAACAACTCCTCCCGGGGCCTGGATGGAGAGGCCTGCAGGCCAGAGAGAGGCTGACGGAGGAACAAAGCGCCCCCGTCCCAAAGGCCCGCACCTCAGAAACATGGGCGGAGGGATAATGAGATTAAAGGAGAATTCAGAGTCACTGGGCCCTCCCCGGCCCTCCGACCGCACGTCTCCAGGTCTTCCCGATTGGTCACGGGAGATTTCCCAGCGCCGGCCGCTGAGCCTGAGCTGCCAGCGCTGGGGTCAAACTCTCCTCCGCTGCCCCGGCCCACTGCGGCCCACCATGGCCCCGATCTCCCACCCCCCTCCTCCATGGATTTACCCGTCTTTGCCCCCCCCCTTCTCCAATTTTTTAAAAATGCCACAACAAAGGAACAGGGACTGAGGGGAAAACACTTAAATAATCTCCCCTGAGCCTCTCGCGCGTCGGCTCCCCCGCTGGTCATGGCGAGTCAATGCGCCTGGTGGTGTTTAATAGTCCCTTTTCAAATTTCAGTTTGAATAATAATACAAAAAATCAAAAGGAAAATAAGGGGCTTTCATCATTGTTGTTTTTTTTTTTTTGGTGGCTTTGAACCAGAGGTTTTGGTTCGGTAAATGGGTCAATGGATTTGGGGGGTGGGGCTGCATAACTTGACCGAGGGCTACCTGTGCTGGGTGGGGCCCCGAAGGAGGGCGTGGGTCTGGGAGGCGGTAAGCTTGGCCGGGGCTGACGGGTGCTGGACCAGGCCACCCCAGGTCGCTGCCCCTGTCTGGACGGGCTCCCTCAGGGGTGCGTACAGCTCCTCGAACCCAAGCATGGCCTTATCAGACAGATGCAGCCTGCAGAAAACAGAGCAATGCTAGTCAGCTGGACATCTATCTCCCTTCCTCTCTGCAATGCATTTCAATTCAAATCACATCAAATAAAAGCAATATCTATCTATGTCGTGCATTTTACAAACAATTGTCACTATACACCTCACAGAAAAACCCATTTCAGCCTCAAACTTGGACTTTCTGTCCAGAAATGTTTCAGTGCAAACAACAATTTTATAGTTCTGTTTCCAAACACATCTGGGATGATGGGGGAAAAACAGAGAACATTATTCCATCTCCCCTCGTGTGGTGATCAAGCTGAACTCCTGGACCATGGCACTTATTATCTTCATCATCGTCATCATCATCATTGTAATCATCATCATCATCATCAACAACAACATCTGCCAGACTTTTTTTTGGACATTTGCTGAAGGAGCTACTTCATGCAGAAAGAGTGGTGACCGGAACATACCGCAGGAGAAACTGCCTCAGTTGTTTGACAGTAATGGATCTTCCCAGAAATTTGATGAGAATCATCAGCAGTGCATCTCTGTAAAGAGGGAAAGCTGCACGTGAATATCAGCTGCACTTCATATGCGTGTGTGTGTGTGTGTGTGTGTGTGTGTGCGTCTTTATGTGTGTGAATATGCCTGCACTTTAAAGTGTGCGTTTGTGTGCATATTCTTGCATTTTAATGCATGCGCGCATGTTTGTGTGCGTTTGTGTTTGTATGTCTTCATGTGTGTATGTGCCTGCACTTTACATGTTCTTGCATTTTATAGTGTGTTTGTGCTTGTGTGTGGTTGCACATGCATATGCATGCATTTCTTAGTGTATGTGTGTGTGCATGCACCTTAATGTAATGTGTGCCCATGTGTTTGCATGTGTGTTCGATGTCATCGATCTCGAGACGCTACCTGTTGACCTGTCCTTGTCCCTCTGGATCATTGCTCTTGAACAGGTTCCTGAGGGTGGAGAGACCTCCGGCTCGAATCCGCTGCAGTAGATCATACTCCAGCTGCCGTTTCGGAAGGAAAGTACAGAGATAATCAGGGAAGAGAAAACAACACATACACAGACACACACACACACGCACACACCACACCCATACACACACACATACACCGTTATATATACGTTCCCCACTGGCTCGTTATGTATTGATTAATGTGTGAGAAATGTAAAAGTGATGTGCTGCAGTGTTCGGGAGGAGACTTTATGAAGGTTTTGCGTCAGCTCGTTCTGGTTCTTGTCCAGTACTGTTCCGTTTTTTTTAAAAAGTTTCTCACTCTATAAAACAAATAAACTCCCAACGTCCCGTGAGTGCTGTTGGCGTGGTGCTTTGTGCGATCAAGAACCCCGATTTCCCAATGGTGGCTTGCAGGTGCGTTGGCGCTTAAGCGGCCTGGTTATGGGCATGAAGGTAAACCGGACGTTTCCTTCCCTTCAGCCCCACCAGAGCTCTCCTTGACTCGAGAAAATTCATCTTTTACGAGGCAAACTATGGCTCCCACTGCGCCTTTCGACAGCAATTAGGCTTTCCAAAACCCTTGAAGTAACGTCCCGCCGTTCCACCTGTGTGTCAGCCCCGCCAGAGCTCTTGTCATCAGACCCGCCATATGCATTTCTCTGAGCCCTTAATGAAATCACATGAGCTAGCCCCACCCCCAGGGACACCTGACCTGGTTCAAATCACATGACGCCAGTAACCAATCATAAAAAAAGAGGAGAATACAGGTGTGTGTTTGTGTGTAAGTAAATACATTTCATCTATACGTTACACCACACACACATGCACACACACAAGTACTGCGCCTGCCGTTCGGCCCTTTGAAGCGGGAGATAAAATCCATGGCTACGACCCCCTGAGCCATCATTTTCCTCCGCAGTAAAGCTCTCAGGATTATTTCAGATAAAAAAAAAACAGTTACTGTTGCCGATTATGAATTGACACATTCACACATGTGCGCAGAGCTGGAATGCCCTACGGCACAGACTTAATCTGTGTAACTAGCAGAGTTCTAAAAGCCTGATTCTTCATGACTTGAAAAGAAAATGTGATTATTTGATTGCTAATCACATGACAAAGACCCCCTCCTCCAAAACCGTGAACGCGGTGCCCAAAACGGCGTGAATTCCCTATGCGTGTGTCATCCTCAAGACCCCATGCAGGGCGGAGTCTCACCTGATCCACCTGAACCCTCAGCTGGGCTGCGGGACACGAGATGCTGCTGGTCCAGCTGCCAGACAGGGTACTACGACCAGCGCTGCTTCCTGCCCGACTCACTGCACACGCTCGCTGACCTGTCACACACAGAGCCAATCACATGCAGTCAATAATAATGACCATAATCACAATCATAGCCATAAGCATGGTCATAGATGTAATAATAATAATAATAATAATGATAATTATTATTATTTTCTTTATATTATCACTATAAACATAATAATGATCAATCATAATGAATGATTATTTTGAGTAGGACCACATACAAACCGGTTGTCACACAACAACCCAACTGATACATTTTAAGTTGGCTCATAGATTACTACATCTTACATGCAATGAAAATGACGTAAAGTTTTTGAAAAGTCCCGATACCTTTAACTTCTCCAGAACAGAAAGACAGATGATTCCTGCGAAAGGGTGCCACTTAGTGGCAGTTGGTATAATATGCAGTGATAACACAGAAAAACGCACAAAAAACAGTTGGTGCTGAAAAAATAAAACTAAATATGTTAACAAGTCGAGCACAAATACATAAACTTCTCGTCTAATTTTTTAGGTTCCCCTCCTTGAATTGATTTAATTAACAGATTCAATGAAAAAAATAGGCTAAATTACTGGCCATTCATGCTGAATAACATTAAGATAATGCCTGGCCGTTCGGAGTAATTTTCATTTAATTTTGCGGAGATTTGGAAAGTGTGAATTGGCTACCTACGAACGCTGTTCCCACCAAAACGCACTCAAGAAATACCGCCAAAACGGTGCCTGATGCGCACACCTGAACAATGCACATAGGCCTACAGGACTGCACGCGCCATGGATAATGATGCGTGATGCGTAAAGAGTGTAACGATAGTCTGGCGCTGTTTACGGTACTGAAACGGGCTGTCCCGGTGAGACTCGAATTGTCAATTGAAGACTGTCAATTTGAATAAATCTAGTCTACTCACCCGATCGTATTCGGTAGGCCTGTTCTTGGTCGCCCCACGTCACGAAAAACGTACAATTAACTATACTGTACACGATAGAGAACCAAGACAACCACGTGTATCACGAAATTGGTGAATTGTGTTCACCTCAATATTTACTCCTTTTACCAGTCTCATTTGAAAATAAACGCCGCTTTAGGTTAAACTTGCGTATCGGCTATATTGCTCCCAGTAAGTGCATGCCAGCGGTTATAGAAAGCCTAGCCTACTTACCGAAGACGGGCAAGCGCGGCTTATCCGGATCCCCGGACCAGGTCACTTCCACCCACTCCGGGATTTGCAGAGGAGGTTGCGTCAAGATGTCCCTGTCTAGCCGCGAATTGTTTCCATTTTGCTGGGCTCTGTTGCTTTTTGATGTGTGACTTCGGAGCACAGAGTCGAATCCTTCCTCGTGTGACAACGGTCGTCCCCGTTCCTCCGCAAAAAGTTTAAGACTTCTGGCACCGTCAGTAGAGTGGCCTCTGAGAGATATTTTCTCGGGATCTCCCATTTTTGAAAGCGGGTGCTGGATGACTGGAAGTCGGAACGAAGCAACTGAAGGTACTCTGGATGTCATCCTCGTGGCTGTCATGGTTCAGTCAGTCTAATAACAGTACCCGGTCCTGGACAGCAAATCTCGCTGACTTGCTGTGAATTTAACGATAAAGTATCAAATTTGTGGATTTCTGTGCATTTATGGCCTGTTTCAAATGAATACGGTGTTCCAAAAACTTGTTTATAACCTATTCAATTAAAAGTCTATACTTACTTTAGTTCAAATGGAACTTCTGTGAGTGTGGAATCTCTCCCTTCACTTCTGTTTTTACAGAAACAATAAGAGGTTGCTACAGCAACACCAAGCGCCCAGGTCCGGATAATTTGTTGCATCTCTAAGCCCACAGGGTGTCAGTTTGAAGCTCAAAACCGACAAGTTACAAGTTCCTGTGCGAGGTTTTTGAAAAACGTGTGAATAAGACCGCAGTATATAGGCTACCAATGTCTTGAAGAAACATATCAATATCACAAACAAGAAGACACCACGCTAAACTGCGTAAACTTCACATTCTATTCAAGCTAAACTATATGTGAGATTACCACAGGGATCCAGAAATCGCCCTCTGGTTTGAACATGGGTGAGATATCATACTGCGGGGTCCCTCATTAGCCCATTTTCAGTGAAAAAGGGGAAAATCTGTTAATAAACGTGTCAGGGAAGGTCATCGTAAAGGACTAGCATATCACATTTCCAGATAAAATTAACAAGAGGTTTCTTTGTGAAGTCTGCATTTTTATAGCTGCTTGTGCTGAATAACGTCCTCCGGCCCCTGACCGTGCTCATTAAAATGGTATTTGAAAGTGGGCCAGTGTTACATGGCTCCCAACATGGGGCCAGTAAACAGAATTCAATGCCTGGGTTGCTATGCAGCCTCTGTTTCCACTTGGTACAAAAGCAGCCGCAAATGTAATTGCGTTACAATGTTATGCCGATGCAACTTGAGAAGAACACTTTACATGGCTGTACCGGTCCATGAAATGCAGATTCAGTTCTCTGAACTGGCTTTTAACCCCACTAGAAGCAGACAATCCCCCCCAAAAAACTTGTTCTATTGAGGTGATCTTGCAAATATGTAAATGTCTGACTGGGAAATCATTCTGATGTATTTGCAAAACATCTCCATTATACAAACACTTGGTTAAATTGTTTATTTTTTATTAGCTTCATGAATTAACATTCACCCGATTTTGTAAAGTTCCCTTCTCACAATACAGGACACCCCAACCTGAAATATATGGTTTAGTTGAGATGGACGACAGAAGTGGTCTTGCACCCTAATTTTACTGAAACGGATACAGTATCTGACCCCCTTCCACTATGCCATTGGTGCACAAGGCCAGGGAAAACACTGTTAAGGCACTTTCTAAGTTAGGCTTATTCAGGTTTTAATTACAGGCTCATCTTTCCATGGGCTATTGTTTCAGAAATGTGCACAAAACAAGCTAAAGACGCCTTAGGAGAACCTATTCTTCTGTAGCTGAGCAACAATACCCAAACATACATGCCACATTGGTTTGCGGATAGGCAGGACAGATAGATGTTCTTTTTGTAACTGGTAAAATAATCTTCCTTCCTCTTATATGTGTGTGTCAGAGAACCCTCGAAGTGTTTAATGATTACATCAGCTGTAACCTGCAGCACATAGTCATCCTAGCACAGAGAGGCATGCTACAACGGAAAAAATATCGCACGTTTTTGGAAAGGTAACTGAAGCTAAAAAATAAATGAGCATAAATTGCTATGATCAATTTAATGAAAAATTGCCAATCATATACTGTTCCACCGGGTTGCACATAGACAATAGCATAGGCTATCTACCCTTCAAGACTAAAGTACAAAACGTTCTTTTGGCGCGGGGACCTGCATCGTATCAGACGTCACGGTAAATTGCGTCACGTCACGTGGAGAAGTGCCCTTTTCTTCCTGTACATCCGTGCTCAGGACGCATCAGATTATAATCTGCTGGTGCTTGAACGGTATATTAAAGCGTTTTAACTTTTGTTAAACAGGCTTTATACTTTGAAATCACTGTTTCGCTAATACGCAAGAGGATCGATACAAATGTAATACATAAACTTATATCTTAGGTATTTTTAAATGTCATAAGAATATCAATGTCAGGTGCAACTTTTGACATTGAATGTTATCAATCTTAATTTAAATTGTTGAACAATGGAGAAGTCCAATAATAGTTTACACATTATGAATCTTTGCACCCAAAACCCAAGCTTTCTTTATATCGAGTATGTATACCGAAAAAATATGTATCATGTTGACATATTATCTCCATGCTTTAATGTTAATTACAGTGACATTAAAAAGATAAATACAGGTCAACTATGTTTTATTATGTTTAAAGTTTGTTTCGTTGTGATGTAAAAGTAGCATATTTGCCAGGATAGAGATTTTTGCGAAGAAGAGTTTTTTTGAATTATATAAATCTAACTTGTAACATGTGGCCATATAAATCCTGCAAAACTACGAGCTTTACGTTTTTAAATTAAATGTTGATATTGTGTTCGAAAAGGTGCCCAACTACCGATCTTGTCATACCTTGCATTAATTTCCAAGTGAAATTTAACTTTAATTTGTCCTTTAAACGTCCCCAAAGTATATTTTGGATTTTTTAATGAACATGGCGTGTAGTTTGAACTGTGACCTAGGAAATTTATTTAGCCTGGCCAATCTGTTTGACCGGGCGCTTTTCCATCAACCTTGCATCTCGCGATAGACAGATTGGATATATTAAGGTGGAAAGAAAGTCGTCTTCCACTTGGTGGGGAGTTCTGTTACTTGAGAGTACTCGGGGGGACACGGGACGGGCACTTTGGAAGTTTGACCTCTACTTGGTGAAGAGGAACATCTAAAATGTCGGACGCAGTTGTTAGCTTTATTAAGGATTTTTTGGCCGGTGGCATTGCCGCTGCCATCTCCAAGACTGCTGTTGCCCCAATCGAGAGGGTAAAACTGTTGCTGCAGGTGAGATGATGTGGCTGAGACCGAGTCGGCCTTATGCCTACCTACTTGTTAGGTGCTGGTGACATTTAAATGCATGCTAATTGATATGAGTGGTGTCTCCGTTAGTTTAGTTTAAAATAAGGCCAAAGCACATGAGCCACATATACATTAATGATGTGTAGCCTATATATGTAGGCCGATATAATCGAGACCTTAAGTTTTAACTCAAAAAGCACATCGGAAAAAAGTGATGCGGTCATTTAATTCGATTTCACCGGTGGAGTGATAGGACTATACAGGCTATCGCATAGTAACACTAAATAAGGAAACTATTGCCATTTCGATTCGCTCTCCATGGTGCTATTTTTTATTTAAAATTTTGTGGACGGAGTCCTCCTTCCTACCGCTACGCTGTACTGTTGTGTCGCTTGAGCGGTTAGGTTCACGAGACAATACAAAAAGCATTTGAACATGTTTAGACAATTTATTCTTAATGTTTAAAAAAAAAATACATTCCAAATTTCCTTTGCACTCAGGCAGCACGAGGAGACGCAAATCAGTGCTTGTCTGAAGAGTGGTAGTGTAAATGTGTAACTAAATTTAGCCGCAAACTTCCCCAGCGCAACCTAATACTTAAGATATGTGCTCGTGTGGAGCGAAGGGGGACAGGATTTATCCCGCACCAACCGACAAATAAATGCATAGGCTAATAGCAAATATTCATATACAGCACGTTAAGGGCCTGATTTACTAAGACATTTGTGCAAAACGTTTTGGCACACGCAAAACCAATATGACCAATAATAGGTACAAAACAAATACCATGACCAATCGTTGGTCATGTTTTTGATTTTGCATGTGCTAAAAGCATGTGCTGTATAATTCGTAATATACAGGTCTTAGTAAATCAGGCCTTAAGTGTAAAGTAAACAATAAAACTAGCAGACTTAATACATACACTAGCAGACCTCTATGGCCAGATTTTACGCACTGGCCGTTGCCTGGAGTCTGAAACTGCTACCTCAAGCGTAATACATGTTTTAAACTCATCAGTTAACACCCCTGTCGATTTAATTATACATAGGCCTACACTGACTTGTTGTCCATTATTTCAGGTCCAACATGCCAGCAGACAGATCACAGTGGAAACACAATACAAAGGGATTATTGACTGCGTAGTGCGAATCCCTAAGGAGCAAGGCTTCTATTCGTTCTGGAGAGGAAATCTGGCCAATGTGATCCGGTACTTCCCTACCCAAGCCCTCAACTTCGCCTTCAAAGATAAGTACAAGAAGGTTTTTCTTGGAGGGGTAGACCAGAAAAAGCAGTTCTGGCGCTACTTCGCGGGGAATCTGGCTTCTGGAGGAGCTGCTGGTGCCACCTCCCTGTGCTTCGTGTACCCACTTGACTTCGCCAGAACCAGGCTTGCGGCCGACATCGGCAAGGGCGCTGGGGGGAGAGAGTTCTCCGGCCTGGGCAACTGCCTCAGCACGATCTTCAAATCCGATGGCTTTAAGGGTCTTTACCAAGGATTCAGCGTTTCAGTTCAGGGAATCATTATATACAGAGCCGCATACTTCGGGGTCTATGATACTGCCAAAGGTAATAATAATAATAATAATAATAATAATAATCATAATAATAATAATGCAGATTGTAGGCCATAAAAATTAAATGTTTATATTCCAATGTTTATATTTACAATTAGTATTTGTAATAGGTAAGCGTTAGTGCACTGGTAAAATGACACATTCATTTAGGCATAAAATTATATAATTGAAAAAGCACAGAATTTGATAATTTTTCCTTAATATTATTTTTCTTTTTCCAGGTATGATGTCAGATCCTAAGAACGTGCACATCATGGTTAGCTGGATGATCGCCCAGTCCGTCACTGCTGTCTCTGGGCTCGTGTCTTACCCCTTTGACACTGTTAGACGTCGTATGATGATGCAATCAGGTCGCAAAGGAGGTGAGCCACAACCTAATTGTTTATTCATACATGTTTTTTTCACTTAGTAAAAGTAATTATACACACAGCCTATTACCGGAAGGATATATTAATTAATCTTATCAATGAATTGATTCAAACAGCTGACATCATGTACAAGGGCACAATTGACTGCTGGAAGAAGATCCTCAAGGATGAAGGAGGCAAAGCCTTCTTCAAGGGCGCGTTGTCTAATGTCATCAGGGGCATGGGTGGAGCTTTCGTACTGGTGTTGTACGACGAAATAAAAAAATACACATAAACATTAACTATTGTTCAAGCTTCACGAGTTTTAACTGTGTAAGAAATGGCAACAACATGTCCACGGTGAATGCAGGGGTAGCTTTATTGCAGTCAGCCGTAAGAGGAGTACATCTGGAGAGCAAACGCAACAATGACAACGCCAACAAGAGTCTGTGACTTACTCGATTTTCTAGGTCTAGCACTGTTCTTTTAACCTTGTTATATGCACTTATTTGTAATGTGCTCTGGAGAAGAAAAAAAATGTCTTCATGTAAACAACCTAAGGAGATGTCGTTCCGACCAATGTCGTAGATAATGTAATTATTTCGAATCTGTACATATCTTTCTCAGTGCCTGATATGTAAATGCATAGTCACGTGTCTGGTCTGTTCTGGAGAGAAAGTGGACGTCCATTAAAAGCCGGAAACAATAGCGTAAAGCATTGTAGCGATTCTTTGGAATAGATCACTCATCCCACATTCGCACGACACAGAACCTTTTTTTTGCAGCTGCTGTACAGCAAGGCCTTTTTTCTTGTGGTGTTACCAACCTGTGCTCTTTTAATAAGAATTAAAAAACTAATAACGTACGTATATTCTGCTTGGATGTTTTATTTATAATAAAGCTTTACTTGGCATCGCAAGCAGAATTATGCGACCTGCTTGTAATGTAGTCATGATTTATTTCACTTTCCAACTGCAGATTCATTTTTATTTGTGTTTTATGACATTCGCTCTGCTAAACTGTATACCACTTTAATTCAAGGTTTAATTCAATTTTCGCTTGTTTTCTACAACACATTTCTTTCACAAAACTATCTTGGTAATTAACTTACTTTATAAATAAGGCCCTTTAACAGAAAAAAGTATTTAAACACTTATATGTTCTATCTATGAAACATAGTTGTATAAAAGTTGTAAGGCTACCTCACACCTTGTTCTTCATGGAGATGTGTAGCGATAACCGATCCTCAAAACCATCCTTTTCTTTGATCTTCTGTGTTTCACACTGACGTCATGCCCAGACTGGCACTCGATTAAGACGTCATAGATGAGAGTTAGGGCGGCTGCGCAGCTGAAGGTCAAATCAGTTCCTACTCCACTTTCAGTTAGAGGAGCATCCTCTGGGCTGTTGTAGGTTCTTTATTTACTTGTTTATTTATTTATCTTGGAGGCTCATTGGTAAGATGACGAGGTCGAGGCCTGACCTGGGTGCATGGTTTCAGGAGTGCTGGCAGACAGCTCATCCAAGTCCCTCGTCCCCAAGGAGAGGGTTATTTGGCAAGGGATGTGGTACTTCCAGGTATCCCTCAATCCCTTCACAGCTGAGTTTACAGCCATGCATGTCCAGTTTCTTTTCTCTGCTTGGTGGATCTACACTGTCAGCAGCAGTGCGTCCTAGCTCTGTGCTCCCAAGGACAGCCGCATGTCACTGCAAAATGAAAAAAACCCAGAAAAAAAACAAGAAAAACAAGGTCTATGCCGATTTAGGGCAGGGCCGAGATGCCACAGAGTTTGTTAAAAAACGTGACCCATTCGGGATAAAAATAATCTTCAGCTACGATTCAGAATGTTATCCTCATGCTCACAGCTCACGCTAATCGGTTTCACTGTCCATTGGAAATGTCCAAGTAAGCAGAAACCATAGGCATCAGTAGAGCTGGAAATAGCCCAGAGACAGAGCTCTGCCAGTTTTCACAAATAAGACCACAAGGTCCCCTTGTGATTTTATATCCTGGAAACTGCTTTTTGATTTTATATAGATGCAAGAACCAGCTGGCCCAATTTCAATCAAGAAAGGGACATTCGGTGAAGGGTAAAAAAAAAAGAAGACGCTACCGACTTCTCACAATAGGTTCTATGGGCTATAGTGTGTGTATGCAGTGACTCAAATGTAACCTTTTCGTGGAAGGCGGTGAATAAAATGAACATGGTTTTTCGCCATATTCAGTTACTCCGCGCTAAGAATAGAAAGCACGTGCTCTATATCCTTAGTAGTCTGCCCGTCTTTCTTAGAGTCACCCGGAGGCCGGGCCTTCCATAATGTCAAACTGGTTTGCCATGCCTCCTTACCACCTGTCGCCATCTATTTCTGTTAATCCATCTCTGCTTTCATGTCTTGTCTATTCACTGACCGGGTGCAAGTGGTTGATCCTGCCTCTTTAAACTTTGATCTTGTAGAGCTACTGGTAAACTAACGAAGAGGTCCCAGCAACACGAATACTCTCAAGACAAATGCAAAGATAGTCTTACATCCTGGTTGACTAATAAAAAATGATAGTAAATCTACTGTTTTTTGAGGCTCCGCCTCTATCAATAAAAAATTGAACTCGGGGTTCATTGTCACGCGCTGAACTATATTCCCAGGAGGTCAGAGTGCACGTATCCATTCTGGATTGCAGGACTCATTCAATGTTAGTTGACCTGAACATACAGGTAGCCACTCCTTATCTTCTATACTTTCTATTTTCAATGCCAAAACATGTATCTGTCACGTCCCGTGCCTCTGTGTGTCTGGTTTTCCGTTTCTATGTGTTTTCTGTATGTGTACTCTGTTCCACGTTTTCCCTTTCTCCCCATTCCGTGTCTCTGCTTCCCGCACCTGATATGTGTTTCCTCATGTTGTTTCGTCTCCCCTGTTCCTCGTTGTCTTCTCATTAGTCTGGCATATAGTCTCCCCTGTTTTTTTGTTCTGGGCCAGATCGTATTGTGCCCTGCATTTGTGCTTGTCGCATACTTTGCAGCGGTTTTTCCTGCCTGCTCCTTTCCTAATGTTTCCAGTTCCCATGTCATCCCGTGTCGTCCCGTTCTCCTGCCTGCCTTGCCTGTCCCCGTCCAGCACTGCTCCAGTCCTCCTGCCCGCCTACCCATCTCCGTCCTAGCCCCGCTCCAGCCCTTCACCCTCCTGTTCTCCAGCCTCTGACTGATCTCCCGGTTCCGACCCCTGCCTGTTCTGGGACTTCCACCTGCCTTCTCCGCATTGCTCTGTTTGCCTAAACTCTGAGCCCTGCCTGGACCTGACTACGATTCTGCCCATCCTGCATTGCACTGTTTGCTGGCCCTTGACCATTTTTTTGTCGATTCTGAATAAAGCCTGTTTATTACATCTTGGAATCTGCGTGTGGTTCCGATCGGTTCTCATAACAGTATCAAAATCCCCCATCTTAGGCTTATGTCAGTAAGACTTTTGACTCCCACACAATTCCCCTTGGGTTTCGAAGGGATGTTGAAGACATTAGCTAGAGGTAATTGCGCCACTCTTGTCAAGCACGTTTCAATCTTTTCCCCCCTTATGAACAGCCAGAAAGCATTCAACATTAACCCGTTGCACTTTCTGACGCCTACGCGGCACGGTATTTCAGTACCCCCTTAACTTCCAGCAGATGGGACTAAAACACAGCTACAACCATGTAAGAGCGTCGAAACATTTAAAAAATAAATAGCCTACTATAGGTCTATATTACAATATATCTCAATTTAACCAACAGTGTAGCTGATACAATGTTTGTAGATGTTTTCCTTTCTTGTTGAACCGGTAGAGCAGCCTGTTACTAATGCGTCCTTAAGATCATTTTAGTCAGACTACAGTAGCAACCTTTGAACTCATGGGTAGACCTATTCAAATGATATCGGAAGTCGGAATATTTCCGATTTACGGAAAGAAAAAACGATTGGAACGTGACATTATTGTCATGTTCAAATAATTTTTTTTCTCGGAAGTCATTTGAATACACCATATGTTATACTATTTTTTAATTATTAATGTCTTCACCGAACCACCGTAACTAGGCTACTTGCTTCACTTTGACTATGTTTTTTTAACGAGCAGCACACTGGCTTTTGTTTGGTGGTAAGTGTAGACCGTTAAATAAAGGGGTAATTGTTTTCTACAACGTTCTGCATATGTAGTAAGCTTTTTCAATCAAAATGTTTTTTTTTTGTTTAAATATGTAGCCTACAGTATAATACTTATATTCAATCCAAGTGACGTAGTTCATGAAGACTTTTCGTTTTTTTTTATTACTGATAAAGATACACATTCATTAAATATTCGATAAGAATCTGTGTTTTGGTCGTCTGCAACGCATATTTACCGATCATAAAATCAAGCGATTAACCCCTGCCGCTCAGTATAGCTACTTGAGCCAGTCTACTTTATATAGCGATCAGAGAAATGTGTTAAGCGTGACGCCCTAAACTAGTAAACGTCACGATTTACGTTGTAGCGATCACTGTGATTGGTCCACACTTTCTAGGGTGTGTATGCTTGTCCTCGCGGATTGCTGATACGCTGCTCTGGAGAAAAGAAACAGGAAACTCTGGGATTGAGATGGGTCCTCTACTTTAACGCACAGGTGTCAAGCATATCGTTTGGTGGATAATGAAGAACATTTGCGAAACCGTGTAAAGTTTTTTGCCTATTATTTATGGGTTTTATGGACCCAAGGAGCTAACGAAGCGACCGAAATATAGCTAGCTATCTTGTTTGTCCGTTAATTGACGGAAGGTAGCTCGCGCTCTCCGGCTAGCCTGCTGTTTGTTGGAAGCGTACAACAATCACCTCACCTGCTTATCGCTTGTTCCGCTGGTGTCTTCGACAGTAAATATTTTAAACTGACTAATAAAGTTTATTTTATTTTAAATATATATATTTTTTACAATAAATATATTATATTATGCATGCTTTTAGTTAGCTATAATGTTGCACCGAGAGCACACGCGCACAGCGAGAGAACTGTGTTTGTCTTGTCGGAATGTGTTATCCCATAATAACGCACGCCGTCAGCTGGAAGTAAGGGTTTGAATGAAGGTCAGTCTAATGTCCGAAGCGTAAAGTCCGCCGTGTTGTCGGGACCTGGGACATGTCCTTTCTATCAGAATGCATCTTGGTGGCAGCATCAGCAGGAGCAGTAGCCGCTGTGCCGCGTCCTTCGGGACGGCTTATTCCTCCTCCACCCGGTTCTTTCTGGCGGCCGCTGTCCTGGGACTCGTCGCAGTGACACTTCTCCAGTTTGGCGACGGCGGATTTACAGTGACATCGTTCTTCTTGAAGCTTTTCATTTACGTGTCCTTCGTCCTGATTTGTTTCTTGCTTGGATGTTTTGTGCTACTCGCGCAGAAGAGTTCTCCTAAAATCCACAAGTTTGATACTGTGAACAGGCATACGACGCACTTATTGGATTTGTTTAATAAAATGATGGTAAGCATTGCAACTTTAATAGCTAAGTTAACTGCCCGAGCTGTGTATGTGTTGTTTTTTTTGTTTTGTTTAATTTTAGCGTGGCACTGTAACGTTATATCTACGAGTTCAAAAGTGACCGTGCGCTATTTCTCTTTAGCTGCCTGGTTTATTAAGGTTGACTGTTGCGTTTTGGCCGCACGTGTAATTATAGACATTATGTGGCTGATACAATGCCTACTTCAGGTGAAGTGATATTATAGCTACTTACATCCGTCAAAGCGTGGAATGCAGATACATCTATATTGTCCAGATATTTCATATTTTTATTCACTGGCTTGTCTGTGTTTAACCAGCAGCTGTGTTCCAAATTACCTTGTATGTTTAAGACCTCTTTTCTAGTTCATTTAAAGATGTTTAGAAATATTGATTTCAGACAATACTGCAGTCTTCCCTTTTCCCCTAAGGAAAATTAGCCTTCAGTTTGACATATAAAAAGATGCTACACGGTAACACAGCACTCAAAAAATCGTTTGTTTAATCAATCCTTTCCTCAAGTGCCAAAGGGCCGAGGAAATAAACAACACCCCGAGTTTATTTCGCAGAGAAACCTGATGATCTATATGCTTGGAAACAACTTGACACAAGCTTCAATGTCTGGGCTGCAGTTTGCCTGAGGTTAATCTCTCCCATGCAATAACACTGGTTGGGGGGGAGATGAGTTATCACGGTAGGAATTTCACTGCCTTGGTGACATCACATTTCTGTATGACATCAAAAACTGACACTGAAATCTCCCACAAGCCCACTTAAAATAAGTGCACTTGTTTGGCAGGCCGTCTGAAACGTAATCTTTTTAGCAACAATGCTATTGTGTCAGAACAGCCAACTTGTACCCTTTAAAAATCACAAGCCTTTTCTTTGTACAGTATAAAGCAGCGCAGTCAGGTCAAAGTGGCTGACACCTTTCTGGCAAACAGAGTCTAGGATCGGCCATTTTCTGCTCCCCATCCACCACTTCAGATCAGAGAAACCCTCCAAAGCGCATTTATTACATTACCCCAATGAACAGTGACCATAACAGTCTGGCCTCCGCCTTTGCAGTAATCTCACATCTCAATTGGCAGCAATGTACATGGGCCCAAGGACTAATGTGGAAATCAACTGGATTTGACATGTCCCCTGTACTGATGGTTAGTGGGGGCCTTGCAGTGCTGACCACGTCACGTCTTACTCCCATTAAGGGCACAGTACACAGTGTGTTCAAATCACTTTTGTTTTCGTCACCCACTCCTGCCACTGTGATGAATACAGCCAGTCTACGAGACTGAGGGAACAGGAAACGCCTTCAGGGCTCAGCCGCCATTGACGCTGCAGTCCATCCGTCTGGCGGATTTGGTCAGTTTTTTTGGGCGACGAGTTGGCCAAAGCAAGTCTAATGTCTAACTGTAGTTCTCAGAGGCCTTGTGGCTGAAGGAGTGGGTTTCTCAAAGCTGGCCCTGAATGGCTGCAGTATCTGCACGGCTTGCATTTCGCCCAGGCGCTTTCCCGCCATGATTCAACAAATCGGTGTCTTGATGAGGTAAATCTAGCTATCCTTCCCCAGTTCACAGAGGGACAGTGGTGTATAGGGAAGAGGCTGGACTGAACCCCTGAGGTCTAAATGTGTTTCTCAAAAGTTACCGATAAAGTGCGATGTGTGGCGCCGTCTGTAGGGCAGCCGACTCCAGCCAGGTACCCCTGTGTGATTTGGGGGTTCCACCCCCACCAGGGGGCTTTCTGGGCTGTGCTCTTTTCTCTGTTACCCTCTGTCTGAATAAAGTGAGAAATACGAAAGGTCAGACTTTTTTTATAGTTAAGGACAAAATGCATTGGGGTAAAATCTCCCATAGCTGTGTCTACGCATCTCTAAATTCCTCACCTGCTCTTTCCTTTTTGGGAATATGAAAATAGTTCTGACTGGCTGCATGACGTTGTATTTTCATATATTCACATCAGTCACTGAGAATCCTGCGCAGATGTGAAGTATACTGTAATGGCACTGTTCTCTGTTTTGTAGGGTCGCTGTTCCGGGCCGCCGTCAGAGTCGACGCAGATGAGACGGGTGGTGATATCGCACAACGTGGACAAGGCCCTAAAGGAAGGTGAGTGACCTTGAGCTCGGACCTCGGGGGCGTCAGTGTGCCGCGCCGTGCCGTGGCCCATTTTTAGGGCCTGTTTGTGACGTCCACCTGTTACGTCCACCTGTTGGATATAGGTTAGAGCAGGCTTAGCTTGAGGCCCAAACTGTGCGGGAACCACCATTTCAGATGTTGAAACCGCAGGATTGCATGGTGGGCGTGGGGGGTTAGGTTGTGGTGGTGAGGAAGGTTTAATATACAAAGTTGAGGTCCACCTACGGACCCTACGGGTCTGATATTTTTGGTGAACGATCTGCAGTCGTTGGAGAGAATGGAAAGATACCTATTGACTGTATATCTTGTGCGGCCTCACAAATGTACTTAAATTCTACTTTGAGGTGAGGGGCGTGCCGTGTTGTGTCATTACTTGTATTATTGATCAAATCACAGACCAGAGCATTCTCCCTGATGCTGTGGGTGTAACGACATTGATCAGTCAGAACCGATTCCTGTGGCTCAGATTTCTGAGAGAAACAAACTGAGCACTCGTGGTTTTCTTCTCCAGATTTTTTGAAGTATGGCGGAGGTGTGTTCATTAGCTCCTCTGAACAGGGTTTCCAGACCGTTTAAGGAAAATACCGTTATTCCAGCTGCTGTTATGCGTTATCAGCGCGGCTAGTGCCAGCGCTGGTTATCATTGGCGGGGTTATCATCCTGTAAGAGGCAGTGCTTTACAGAATCAACCACGGGAAACGCTGCCTCAGAAAATGGTTTTGCTTTCAGAAAGGGACCCAGTTGCTTATTGTGTGATTATGCTTCTCATCCCTGGACATGTGCACTTGTTATAACTGTGATGGGTTTTCTTTGCATCCTCCCCAGCGTCGAGTTTCTTTCGGCACCGGAGACGACCAAAAATGACCCCAAATGATGCTGAAGCTGTGCAGTAGACTTAACTGGAGGTTCGATGTGTGCTTTATAAGACTGTGCCAAGCGTGCGTCCCTCCTTTGGGCCCCTGGAGGGCCTTGTTAAATCGATGCACTGCATCCTGGTCGACGGCGGTATTTTTAGCTCTTCTCAGGTGTGTTGATATGAGGCAGATTGTACAGTGCAGCAGCAGTTTAAATCTGTGCCACGGCAAGGGGGCCGTCAGGAGACTCGTCTGATTAAAAACAATGTGTTTCAGCGTGTGCGGTGCTGCGCCCCACCGTCTGGTATCAGCCTGGCTTTGGCTGGCAGCCTGAAGGGACAGCGTGTCATTGGCCAAAGCGTCATCAAATAGGGAGGGGGGGGTTTCTGACGATAGACTTGTCTCACCGTGACACAGTGATGCTCTGGTCCGTCGGAGTGGAGCGCCTGCGATTAGCCAGCTGCGCACACTTAATTTCTCCGGCGTGATGAGTAGTGATGGAGGGAAGCAATGACTTAATGATATGATTGGGCATTCCGAACTGATTTAATAAAAAAATTATTCATTGAGCTATCTGTCCTGATATGTGTCATTCCTGTGTGGCTGGTGCAGTTCATCCTGATGTCTATTAAAAAACAGTATGATCGAAGATGTTTTTTGGTCTGTCTGTGCATTGATTCTTAGCTTTAGTCACAGTGCAGTTGCCTGCTTTGCGATTCGTCAGCTTCTGGTTTTTTGATACCGCTTTTCATTGGACTCGGCTCCTGTCTCACTGCCTATGAAATATTAAACTAGACGTCCGATCACTTTGCTTTACGGCTCTTACAAAGAACCCTAGCCCAAGCACAGAAAATACAAATGACGAAAACGAGATTAAATAATCCAACATTTCTTTAGGGGGAGAAAATAATTTCATTGCAGTAGCAGATGGAACTGGTTTGATGTTGTGTTCATTCATCATGTAAAGAAAACTGAAACGAAAAAGGGGGTTCATTAGGTACTATTTGTAAAGATGCGAACGACAGAGCAAGTGTGAAATTTACTTTTTCACCCACTAGCCAGAGTGGCTTCTGGATTCTAAAAATCACCAGCCATTTTCAACATTTTACCAGCTACATTGCATTTACATTACATTATAGGCATTTAGCAGACGCTCTTATCCAGAGCGACTTACACAGCATTTATTTTGCATTTATACATAGTATCCATTGATACAGCTGGATATATACTGAAGCAATGCAGGTGAAGTACCTTGCTCAAGGGTACAACGGCAGTGTCCGACCTGGGAATCGAACCGGCAATCTTTCGGTTACAAACCCAGTTCCTTAACCATTATACCACACTGCCACCCTACCAGCTATATTGACTTTTACAATATAAAACAACCTGGTTGGTGTTAGAAAATCTTACCAGCCACAATCAAAATTTTACCAGCATTTGGCTGGTGGCGGCTGCCAATTTCACACCCTGCCTGCTTGGTTCAATCAGCACGGAGGCATGCAGGCTCTCCCGCATTCCGCCAGGCAGCCTGTAGGCCATGCAGTTGAGGTACCACACCCAGACAGCACTGCTGGGTTATACAGCAGCTGGTACCACATCCTCTTCACTGCAGGTTGGCGGCTAGTCTGACAGCATTGGGAAAAAACATGTGCTGCTGTTAAATAAAAATAAATTCTGCTGTTAAATTCATTGACCTTGTCTTTCCTGGGAAATGCTCATTCTGGGCCTACAGAGGGCTGCGACTGAGATTAGTTCATTTCACTGTAAGGACGGTCACAATTGTGATGGTACTAAATCAGACGTGCTTGGTTAGATAAAAAGTAACCACCCTGTGAAATTTGTAATTCATATGATTTTTTTTCTGAAAGAAAAGCACTCGACTAAGTTTGTCATTCAAAGGTCCAACTGAAGCGTAATTAACTTTAGTCCTGACTGTATCTGTTATAGAAGTGAGATATACAGTACATGCAGTAAATAAGTGTGGTAGTGTTAATTAGCGTAGACCTGAACACACATCTTCTGTTTACTGGCTCAGATGTGGGCCCTGTCCAGTGAGGCATGTACTCAACACAAACCAACCCACTGTACGGAATAAATGGCTCACAAAATAGGCTATATAAGATAAAAGATAATGTGTCCAAATAATGTCACATTTAATAAAATTTCAGCTGTAGTAGGGTAGGATGGGTAAAAAGTAAAAAAAAAATCAATAAAATGTGTAATTTTGTCAGATGAATTAATCAGAGAGGGCACATGAAAGCAAGGTAATTGCTTAATGTCTTTGTGGCGAGTCATTATTCACAGTAACAGATGGTGAGCGTCATTTGGTGATTAGTGGAAGAAAACGGCGGCTTTTTTTCTTATTATTACAATGATACATTTTTAGGGGAGAGAGAATATAGGAGAGTTGTTTTTAGCCTACATATTCATGTGTGGAGACACTCGGAGAATGGGCCCTGCGCACTGGAAGCGAGCGAGGGTCGGCGTGCCCAAACAGGGGCTGCTGTTAGAGCACTGCTCTGCGTGTGGACACGCCCAATGCCCTTTGTTCTGTGCATACAAAGCGTGTTCCTCTGATGCAGTGACTGCGCGGCGTGGCTGGGGAGCGGTGGCTGGTGACATGCGCTTTGCTGGAGATCCACCTGACTGCTTCCCTTCTTCTGCATGCATGGAGGACATTGATCAGGAGGGCCTACAAATAAAATTGTAATTAGGGTAGGAGAAAAACATTAGGGGCATATTGAAAGGAAAGAATAGCGGGCAGGTGGGCATCTTTGTGCTCCTTTATAAAGCCTTAGTCAGTCAGGGGGACATCTCTGCGCTCCTGAATCAGGCCTGAGTCAGTCAGGGGGGCATCTCTGCGCTCCTGAATCAGGCCTGAGTCAGTCAGGGGGGCATCTCTGCGCTCCTGAATCAGGCCTGAGTCAGTCAGGGGGGCATCTTTGCGCTCCTGAATCAGGCCTGAGTCAGTCAGGTTGGGCGGTTCTGCTTTGGTTTAGGCTCCATATTCCTCCAGCTTTTACTTTATAAACCTCTTTAGGGGTCACGTGAAACAAACGCACTTCCAAAGCTGGATAACAAATGCAATTGCCATTGTTCTTTCTTTTTTGTTAAAGCCATCGAGAATATTAAACTAATCGGCTTCATTTCAGTGCCTGTGCTAAATCATGAATCAGGCTTCTGGTTCGTACATTTAGCATGCACCAAAAGTAGAGTGTGTGCATAGGA
This sequence comes from Ilyophis sp. 1 JC-2022, assembly GCA_022702515.1. NCBI lineage: Eukaryota > Metazoa > Chordata > Actinopteri > Anguilliformes > Synaphobranchidae > Ilyophis > Ilyophis sp. 1 JC-2022. Next base: position 13,993,829 of record CM040400.1, on the reverse strand, counting down.
GTTAATCTGTTTGCTCATCATGAGCAAATGGATTAAGTCTCTTTTAAATGAGTGTGTTTTCAGTATCCTCTTCAGACTGCACTTTTGTGTTTTTAAGAATCTCTTGGTTAAATGGAAAGAGTCGTTCTGCAAGAATATCAAATCCCAGGGGTAGCTTTTGGGTTAAACTCGTGTGCTTTATCTGGCTTAAACATGTGGCTGACTTGTGCTTGGCATGTCTAAATAAAGACTTTCCTGAGGTTATTCTGTCCATTATTTATTCATTTTGTGTATTTGGCATGAATAGCTTTGAGCGCTAACTGCCAATAACGCTGACACAAAGCCCACAGGAAACTGTGCACTGTTCTGGGGGGGGAGCTTGTGGCAGGATGCCTCCTTGGCTGGCCTCTTCCCAATCGATGGTGGACATTGGCAGCGACAGGACCGTACCTGCAATTAGGAGTGGTCATTCCAAATCTAATTATTATTAATTGAGATACATTTATGTTAAAAAGAAATGAAACCAATAATACTATAACCGGGGTGCAGGACAGAAAGCTTTGTTTTTACTCTCTTCGTTTTGTTGAGTGCGATTAGTAGGCCTGTCGTCTTCATCGTTGTCATGCCATCATCACTGTTATTATTATTTGATGCTGTGGGCGGCAGTAGCCCCACTGGGTCGTACACAGTTTATTTAGATTCGTCACCGCAGGCCCAGTATTTCGCTCTTCACAGTAAAGATGCAGATTTCTCATGCAGTATTTCAGTGTCATAACAGGCGGTTGAGTTTCTGCCTACTCAGAGAGCCCTCTTAGTGCTTGTCCAAATGTACAGTACAGTGTGTTTTTGATAGTGTAACCGGCTCAAGTGGAAAGACTGGATATGTTAATATGTTAGTTTGTTACGTTAAGTAAATGACTGGAAGAAACATTTGAGTTAAAGGGATTTCTGTATTTAAGAAAGTCAGTAACCAAAATAAATAGAATTTGCACAGTGCTGCCAGGTGGACTGGTTTACTAACACCCCCCCCCCCCCCCCCCCCCCCCCTGAATAAGCCACTCAGTGCTTGAGAATGGCTGTTTTCCTGTTCAAATGTGTAAAGATAAAAAGGTACCTATCGGGAGGTACTGTACTTGTGGACCGCTGTACAGCAGCAAGCTGTTTCCTTCCTAAGCTTGTCTGGCCTCGTGGTGCCAGAGGTCTGTTTCTGCACCGCTCTTCTGAGAGGAAAACCGGTGAATACAGGCTACAGAGAAAAGTGCCTGAGATGGCTCAATGCAGAAGTGAAACAGGCTCATGTCTTAATATAGTGCCGTGAGTAGAGGTGGTTAAGTGATGCAGAAGACAATAATGCATTGTGGGTTATAAATGGTTACCTGTTTAAAACCCTGTTCTCCCAGCTGCTTGGCTGATCCACTGTCAGTACTTGCGGACACTTTCTGTAGGTGATTGATTTGCAAGAAAGAGCCATCCATGCTTTGAAGTGTGAAAATAAGCCTGGAATGCAGTCTGTTAGTCTACTCCACATTGCATCTGTGTTTGACTCCATTTTATGCTTTCTTCCCATTGTTCCCTTCCCTTGCTTCAAGGGGGGCATCCCGGAAATGCCAGGATGAAATATGTGGGATCCAGTTCCAATTTAAGGGGAGGGAGTAATTATATGAATATAATTAATATAAGATAATTATATTACCGCAGTTCCCTCACAATGCAATGCTCCACGCAAGTGATGGTCACGTTTCAACTCTATGGGGTAGTATTTCTATATCAGTTGCAAGGGCCATTCAGTTCTGTTTTGTTTTGTTTCTAGTCTATCCTTCCTTGCAGAGAACCTGTTAAGTTCGCTTGCGGCACGTTGCAAATTTTGTCACAAAATAGTTCACTCGAGGGAAGAGAGCAAGGGAAGGGAATGTGTTAAATTGGATCTGAACGCAGCCTAGGCCTACATCCATTCTTCTGTCTGTCCTAGTGCTTGAGTAGAGCTACAGGGACTACATTCTGTCTTTGTTTCAGTGTTTGACTATAGCTCCAGGGACTACATCCTGTCTTTGTTTCAGTGTTTGACTATAGCTACAGGGACTACATCCTCTCGTGGTATGTCGTGCTGAGTCGGGACGAAGGGCAGTTGTACCAGATGCTGTCCGAGGACTTCTGGGAAACGGCCAGGCAGCTGCGGAGCCGGCTGGCCGACGTGGACGTGGTGACCGTGGTCTGCAACGACATCGTCAAGACCCTGCACACCCACTTCTGCGACCTCAAAGCTGCTAACACCAGGTGAGGAGCCTGGAGCGGGCGGAGTTGGTGAGGTAAAGCCGAGGAGGGATATGTAGCATGGGCGGAGCTTAGCAGGTGGGGAGGTGGTCATTTGCGGGAAGGAGGGGCGGAGCTGAGGGGAATGCAGCCATTCCCAAGAGGACCGAGCGGCTTCTAACATTCGCAGCTCAACCCAGAGGGATGGCCTGTCTGCACCAGACCCAATGATGATTAAAGATGGCGATCAGCCCGAGTAAAGGTCACATACTCTGACTAAATGATTGCCAGTCCAGTGCTGAAGAGTATTTACAGACTCAATTTTATGGATGTCAGCTTGCCCTTAAGGTAATAAACTTGTAAGTGTCTATCCTGAGGTAATAACCTTGTAAGTGTCCATCCCTTTATAGACATTCAGCAGGAACGCATTGAACAATTCCAGATACTGCAGGATCGATTTTTCTGCCCCAGTTTAATGTGCGCAATAATGAATATTGTCAAATGTGCTTCACGGAATAAAAGGCCTAGCTTACTCTGCAAATGTTGCTTGATTAATTGTTACAGGTTACCAGTTCGATTGATTAGCTCTTTGGACTGATAGTAGCTGCAAAACTGGAAAAACCTGGATAACATACTGTCTGCAATGCATTCCCCTGCTAAAATGAGCATCTCTTCTGTAGTGCCTGATGGAGTGGAAATAAATATCAATGCAATACGAACGTCCACATGCATGCACAAGCATGCACAGATTGCACACACGTGCACGCACAGGCACACGCATGCATGCACATACACACCCATGCATACACATACACGTGCATGCACACACAGGCACACACATGCATGCACAGAATATCACCTGAACCAGCCTGTTCAGCCTCTGCAGTTAAACACCATGAAATGGATTGGATGGGATTTCAAACAGGAAATGGCCTCTTTGTATCGTATTCCATTGGAGGGATGGAATTTCAGCTTCGCTTAGCGGAGCCAGGTTTGAGCCCGATTTAGTGGAGTCATTTTGTCTGTGAGGAGAAGAAAGTTAGAGATCACTTTGAGACACAATGGTAAGGATGTTAGTGTCCCATTAAAGCCAGAGGTTACACAGTTTAAGAGTTGTGCTGAGCGAAAGGGTATCCACCCCAGGCAAGAAATAGAGTTTTGGCTGTTCCCATACTAAGCACAAAGTGGGTGTATTGTGGTGTAGAACAGTACAGAAATGATTAATGTCATATGGCACAAATATGTGACACAGCTTCTCAGCACATGGTTTTGTTGTGTGGGCTAGTGCCGATTGTTGCACTGATTTGTGATCTGTAAAGCTGTGGCATTGTGTTGTGTTGTTGACCTGTGTTGTGTAGTACGTTAATAGCATATTTAAAGTTATTGCTGTGTTGTGTTCAGTTTGTGTTTTGTTTCATGTTGATGTTTTCAGTTGATGTCAAGTTCTTTGAACAAAATTTGAGTTTTAAATTCTGATATATGAATGCATCTTATTAATTTTCAGATTTAGTTTTTAAGGGTATTCAGTACAGAATAAACTCCCACCAATCACTGCTTTTTTTTATTGCAAGTTTGAATAATGCAGACTGTAAAAAGAGCAGGCAAACCAAGAGACTGAAACGAACGATACTTTTCCCCACATTGTGTCTGTAAACGACATAATGGGAGCCTCATGCCCACACATCTGAACAGATGGACACAGACAGGAAATAAATCACCACCTGCTGCATTTCAGAAAATATAAAGCCACTCTTTCCAAAACGCAATGCTGTCAGAACCTCCCCCCTCCCAATTTAGAAAAACATTTTTTTGTTTTGTTACTATTCCTATATTTTAGAGATAATTACATGCAAAAAGATATGTTTTTCTCAGCTTGCTACTACATAAATTTCTCCAACGTGACTCGTAGTTGTAGTCGCTGGGAATTGCGCCTCTTCTCCAATCAGTGCTAGCTTTTGTGTACCCGCCACGTGACTCACCGCTAGCTCGGAGGAGGAGCGCTCACGCTTCAGCCTCCATGCTCATTGCGTGGGACGCGGGTGGAACGGCGGTAACCGAAAAGGCATAATTAGTGGAACTCAGATTTTACAGTTAAATGGGAAATCAAACAATTACGCAGGCAGTTCAGCTAAAATTGCAATATGTAGGCTACAGTTTAGTCGACTGGGTATTGTACTGTTTCTTAAAATAGCTCATATTTATTAAAATATGTCATATTGCAGTAGCCATGGATCAGTGGCTAGCCCTGTAGCTAGGAAGGAAGTACCTTTGGGAATATCCAGCTACAATATGTAAAAGAAGGATGAGTAGTCTTCACTATTTGGCGAGGGTATGGAAGTGTTGTAAGACTTTCAGCTTGATTAATACAATTTAAAGACCAAGTTTACACTTTTTCTGCACTCTGTAGCTCATTGGATCTACCCTGTTACTGGAGTAATTTAGGTGCAGTGCACTTGGCCCATAGCCACACATTGTTACCTTGTGCATTCCTCCAAGGATGCTCCAACTTCATATGATCTGGAATATGCATTTGCACCCTTGTCACCTGAGGACTACACACGCACTCACACCTACACACACACTCACACCTACACACATACAGTACATGCATGCACACACAAAATCCTAGTTTTTTTACATTCTGTAAAACACTTCTCTGTATTCTGTACATTTTTAAATAGTTTAATTTGAGGCCTGTTTTTGGAGGGGAAGGAGTGCACCAGCTTGCACGTATTAGAAATTTTCTACAGTAAAAAAGGAAGAGGACTGCTGTGCAGTTATGGTTTCCCACAATATTAGGGGTTTGAAACATTATTTTTTTTTTAATAATTCTAAGAATTATGCTTCAGTCACCGGAAACTAAAGAACACAAAACAAGCACAAACCTCACTGGCCCTTCACCCGTTCGCTCTCCCTAGGCCTCAGACCAGCCTCTCGCCTGACTCTAAAGCCCCTTCTCTGGTGTCCTCTCTCACAGGCACGAGGAGCAGCCCAGGCCCTTCCTCCTGCACCCGTGCCTGCACAGCCCGGAGGAGGAGCTGCGCTTGCTGCGGTCTTGCGCCCGCCTGCTGCTGCTGTGTCTGATTCCCGCGCGCGACGCCCGCTCCTACAGCCTGCGCGTGGTGCTGGCCGAGGTCTTCGCCACCAAAGGTGAGATCGGGCCGCTCTGACCCCTCCCTCTGACCCACACACACTTTAGATACCTCCATGTTTGGGGCAAACACAGAGTCTGACAGTGATGGGAGGGCTTAATTCAGCCTTGGTACTGGAGAGCTGCAGGCTGGGCTGGGCTTTGGGGTCCTTACCTGGTGTCTTTGGTCTAAAATGGCTGCTGAGCTACTATCACCCTGAGGCTCTGCAGGAGGAGGGTGGACCATTCCTGCCATAATGAGTGGGACTATCTTGTGTTCTTGATCACCAGCAGCTTGTATGGATCAAACAAAAGATTACTATCCAGAGCAAAAAAAAACCCAATATTTTTACATTTATCTGAATGGCATCACATGTGCTTTTTTACTTGGGAATTGGATCTGAAAGCCTTTCCTTCCCCTCTCGTGAAAGTGATTTGTTTAGATAATGTGATCTGATATTGATTATGATGAGATGCTGGCAGAGAGCCTTACCCCTGTGGAGCGGGGGAACAGCGGGCCTCTCTCTTTACCAGGGATCATAACTCTCCCGCCGGCTGCTTGGAGGTGTGTGGGCCGGCTAACTGGGAGGAAGGGAATTGATTAGCACCGCGGGACGAGATTGTCCCTGCGGCCCAAGGTGTAATTACATTTGTCACTCCCCCAGTCTGGAGCCATTTTGTGTGAAAAGATCATAGGAAGAGCTGTACTGCATATGAGTCGGCTCCAACAACTACCCCTCATTTTACACTAGATTTACCGCCGTTTCAACAACTCCCCCCTCATTTTACACTAGATTTACCGCCGTTTCAACAACTCCCCCCTCATTTTACACTAGATTTACCGCTGTTTCTCATTTTACACTAGATTTACCGCTGTTTCAACAACTCCCCCCTCATTTTACACTAGATTTACCGCCGTTTCAACAACTCCCCCCTCATTTTACACTAGATTTACCGCTGTTTCAACAACTCCCCCCTCATTTTACACTAGATTTACCGCTGTTTCTCATTTTACACTAGATTTACCGCTGTTTCAACAACTCCCCCCTCATTTTACACTAGATTTACCGCTGTTTCAACAACTCCCCCCTCATTTTACACTAGATTTACCGCTGTTTCCCTGTGGCATAATTTTAGGGCGTAAATTGAAGTCTGAATTATTTTTATTGCTGATTCAATTTAGCCAATTCTACAGGCAAGATAATGTGGGGTTGTGCCACTGATTGGTAATTAATATCTTATGGCAGCAGAAACAACACCTGTCTGGTTTTTGACTGTTACACAGTGCAGTGTGGTGGTAATTCCTCACTGACACTCTGTGTTTAGAGCTGCTGATGTTATCACTGATACACTGTGCTTAGAGCTGCTGATGTTATCACTGATACTCTGTGTTTAGAGCTGCTGATGTTATCACTGATACTCTGTGCTTAGAGCTGGTGATGTTATCACTGATACTCTGTGTTTAGAGCTGCTGATGTTATCACTGATACTCTGTGTTTAGAGCTGCTGATGTTATCACTGATACACTGTGCTTAGAACTGCTGATGTTATCACTGATACTCTGTGTTTAGAGCTGCTGATGTTATCACTGATACACTGTGCTTAGAACTGCTGATGTTATCACTGATACTCTGTGTTTAGAGCTGCTGATGTTATCACTGATACTCTGTGCTTAGAGCTGCTGATGTTATCACTGATACTCTGTGCTTAGAGCTGCTGATGTTATCACTGATACTCCGTGTTTAGAGCTGGTGATGTTATCACTGACACTCTGTGTTTAGAGCTGCTGATGTTATCACTGATACTCTGTGCTTAGAGCTGCTGATGTTATCACTGATACACTGTGCTTAGAACTGCTGATGTTATCACTGATACTCTGTGTTTAGAGCTGGTGATGTTATCACTGATACTCTGTGCTTAGAGCTGGTGATGTTATCACTGATACACTGTGCTTAGAGCTGCTGATGTTATCACTGATACTCTGTGTTTAGAGCTGCTGATGTTATCACTGATACTCTGTGCTTAGAACTGCTGATGTTATCACTGATACTCTGTGTTTAGAGCTGGTGATGTTATCACTGATACACTGTGCTTAGAACTGCTGATGTTATCACTGATACTCTGTGTTTAGAGCTGCTGATGTTATCACTGATACTCTGTGCTTAGAGCTGCTGATGTTATCACTGATACTCTGTGCTTAGAGCTGCTGATGTTATCACTGATACTCCGTGTTTAGAGCTGGTGATGTTATCACTGATACTCTGTGTTTAGAGCTGGTGATGTTATCACTGATACTCTGTTTAGAGCTGGTGATGTTATCACTGATACTCTGTGTTTAGAGCTGGTGATGTTATCACTGATACTCTGTGTTTAGAGCTGGTGATGTTATCACTGATACTCTGTGCTTAGAGCTGCTGATGTTATCACTGATACTCCGTGTTTAGAGCTGGTGATGTTATCACTGATACTCTGTGTTTAGAGCTGGTGATGTTATCACTGATACTCTGTGTTTAGAGCTGGTGATGTTATCACTGATACTCTGTGTTTAGAGCTGGTGATGTTATCACTGACACTGTGTTTAGAGCTGGAGATGTTATCACTGATACTCTGTGTTTAGAGCTGGTGATGTTATCACTGATACTCTGTGCTTAGAGCTGGAGATGTTATCACTGATACTCTGTGTTTAGAGCTGGAGATGTTATCACTGATACTCTGTGTTTAGAGCTGGAGATGTTATCACTGATACTCTGTGTTTAGAGCTGGTGATGTTATCACTGATACTCTGTGCTTAGAGCTGCTGATGTTATCACTGATACTCTGTGTTTAGAGCTGCTGATGTTATCACTGATACTCTGTGTTTAGAGCTGCTGATGTTATCACTGATACTCTAAGCTAGGTCGTCTCTTACAGCGTGTTGTGTGTCTGCAGTGCTAAAGCCGATGGTGGAGTTGCTAAGCGACCCAGACTACATCAACCGCATGCTGCTAGCCCAGCTGGAACACCGGGAGCAGGTGAGCGAGCACCACAAAAAGGCCTACACCTACGCCCCGTCCTACGAGGACTTCATCAAGCTCATCAGCGGCAGCGCCGACGTCGACTTCCTCAAGCAGCTCAGGTGAGAACATACGCTAGCACCACCTGCGAGGCTCATAAACCTGCTGTGCAGCGGGACTGACCAGGCAGACACTAATATGAGATGAGTCCACCCAACTTCCAGAGATGTGTTTATAATATAAGCCAATGGGCAGTTATTATTTCTGGCAAATCACTGTCCTCTGATAATGTGGCTCCGATTGGGGGTGATTGGCGATGCATCAGTAATCAATGCTGGCTAAAAGAGGTTCAAAGAGGAGCCTAATGTTATTAACTTGAAGTTCCCTTTCCAAATATTCTGCACTTAAAGCATTGTGACTAGAAGTATATGTACTCCACATATCCATGTTGTCAATTCTTTTCAGGCCAATCTTCCATCACTGAAACAAGAGAACTTAGAAACCGAGTAATACAGGAACTGTGAATCTGTTTTTCTTACCATTTACATTTGCAGTAGCATTTGAAGAAAGCTGTGTGTCGAGAGGTTTTCACACTGTACCCTGGTGGTAGAATGAGGTTGAATGAGATATGCATTCTCGGAGTGCGGTGTCTGTTTCCAGTTTCCACTCTTCTATTGGCGAAGCTTCATTGTCCATGAGTAAGATGAAGGCTACAGCGCCACCTGGTGTCTGTCAGTGGTTCTGGCAGACAGGGTACCATTACACTTCTTGTAGCCTGGATTGCTTGGAGGTGAATTAAAACGGTTGCTGTGGATGATCTTTAAAGTGGCACTCACAAGTATCTGTAGTACGATCATTTAATGCAGAAAATATTATCAGGCATTACATATCAATTAAGTAATTTTTGGGTTGTATTTACCAAGTGCAGAACATGGATATCTTACAAAACTGACTGGTAAGTACTTGTCATGTCCACCCAAACAAATTACACCAGGGAAGATATATAAAAAAAATGTTTGCGCCTGTGGATATGTTTGTTAAAATAATAAACACAACCCTAAAGGCATCAGCATTTTCCTACTTTTCTATAAATCTCCCGTGTAATCTGGGATTGTACTGAGGTGTAGACGGGCACAGAAAACTGGTAGCCCTTTTGTGTTCTTTGTTTTTCAATTATTAGACCAGCTTATGGATGTCTGGGGGTTACCCAGCATTCTTTCCCGTTACCCGCTGTCAGAGAATAAACTGCACTGGGCTTCTGCGCTATCAGCAGGGTGATGGTGTGACTCAGCGCCTGCAAGTGGATCGTAGTGAAAATGGTCCGCAGATTGTAATGGTGTGGATTTAATGAGTGTGAGAGTGAGATCAGAGGGAATTGAAAGACTGCTACAGTGGCAGTGAGTTTCACTGCACATATCATTTCAGCAGTAATGAAGGTGAAGGGCCCCCCGAAAACGACAGTTTCTGTACGAGTAAATGTTAGCGATGAGCAATTGAAATTTAGTTTAGGTACTTAAACAAAAGAAAGTTCGGTTAATTTGTTTTAGCGTGATGCTACACATTACGTTGTGCGCTGCAGGCAGGCAAGAATTCTTGATTAAAATCACAGTGTGTGAAAATTGGTCGCCTGAGCATCGCTGTCCCTTCCCTGCGAACTGCCCGTCATTAGAACAGCTGTCCACCTGGAAGCACGCTGTGATTATTGGGCTGTATTGCGGGTGAACACTGCCTTTCTGAAGTGATTATAATATATTTTTAAAAAGGCTTCTTGGCCACAATGCAAATGCATGTGAGCATAGACAGTACTCCTGCAAAGGGGGGAAATATTTAAGATACATCCCATCATTGAATATTAACGTATTAATGTTTTGCTCCAATGTGTTTAACAGTAGATACGGGATGTGTAGCTCCAGTATGTGGTTGTGTGCTGATGTTCCTGTCTCCAGAGAGGTCCCTGAAGCCTCAATGTAGAGTGAAATGTCAGGGTAGCTCAGACTCAGCCTTGCAAAGTGCCTTTCATCCTCTGACAGACTGACAGAAGCCCCTCCTTCATCTCCACAGATACCAGATTGTCGTGGAGATCATCCAGGCAACCACCATCAGTAGCCTGCCTCAGCTGAAGAAGCAGAGAGGTAACGCCTGCCCCCCCCAGAGGCATTTCTCTGATGTTGTTTTCATCGCCTCACTCCCTCAAAATCAGGGTTCAGTCCAGGGATTTGATCGCCTGCGTCTTCGCTACACGGCTGATTGGTCCAGTAAATCTCAGCGAATAGACATTTTAACGAGGTCCTAGTTTGAGCTGTGATATTACCAGAATGAGATATGCCCGGCACTGCTAAATGGACTGACTGCTTCGTAATGTCACCGTTGCTCTTTGACAATATTTTAAATGCAAGAAATGACATATTCAATTAAGTGAAATGTCACAAATGAATAGGGATGCTGTTGCCTTTCTCCCCAGGCGAGGGGAGCTGGTGCTATTTCTTCCACAGTATGAATGATAATAAGAATCTTTCATTAAGCCTGGGGTGGAACTGTGATGCTCTGTGTGTTATTTGGGACTCAGTCTTTCTTGTACTGCTCTATATAAAAGGCTGTCCTCAGAATGCCTGCCTGACCAGTGATGTTCAGCGAACTCACCAAATTCAACTCCCAGTTTAATTTCTCTGTCACAGTACGTCTAATCTTCAACACTTTGAAGAAGTGATTTCAGAATTACAGCAAAGATTTTGTTTAATTTAAAAGCAAAAAAAAAAGACACTGATATTCAGCCACCCCATATTTACTGTTCTCTAACAAAGCCTCCCTCTGCCCCCCTCCTCAACGGCAGACGGCAAGGGGAAAGAGACGGCGGCCATGAAGGCGGACCTGCTCCGCGCGCGCAACATGAAGCGCTACATCAACCAGCTGACCGTGGCCAAGAAGCAGTGCGAGAAGAGGATCCGGCTGCTCGGGGGCCCTGACTACGAGCAGCAGGAGGAGGGGGCCACGGACGAGGCAGAGGGACCTCAGAGCCAGAAGGTAAGGGTGTCCCACACAGGGGGGGGGGAAAGGGTCACAACTGCTTTAACAGACCCAGAGGGCTCTGCAGCCGTGCTACTGTAGGACTGTCAACTCACCAAAAAATGCCATATCTCATCAAGGGGCCCCTGTCCCCACACTGACAGTTGGGGATTAAAGTGTAAGTTTATATCAGTCACACAGGCAGGAGAGTTCCCACAAAGACATTCAGGGTCCCCCCTGTTTATATCAGTCAAATAGGGAGAGTCCCCACAAAGACAGTCTATGTTCATATTCCCAAACTGAATAAATACTCCACCTCTAACCACAAAAATATCTTGTAACTAAGATATTTGGCAAATACAAACTTTTTAATTTGCCGGCTTTATTAATCAGCTGTTGGTGTTGCTATGGTTACCATTCATAAAAGGGTCGACTCTAATGGCGCTGGCAGGAGATAACATAGACGGCATATTAATATAGAACGGTGATTAAAATGTTGCCAGCGCTACTTCATAGTCGGGCGGTATACACAAATTAAATGACCACCCTCCAGCCAATCAGAATCGAGTATTTATCCAAGCCATGGTATAACAGTTTTAAATGCACATTAAAATGCACATTGATCTTATTTTAAGATTAAATCAAGCTGCTTTGGAAAATTAAACAGTATAGTGTGAAGAATCAAGAATTTGGGTTAAATGTTTTCTCTTCAAAGGACATATGGGCCTCTGACAGAACATCCCTCAGGCTGTCAAGTTTATTGCAAGAGGATTCAAATAATGATATTTCTTTGTGCTGAGACTTTTCCTTTTCATTCCAGCACACATCATCTCCACAAAGGGCCTATTTTTATACTTCCACTTCTATTTATGAAAGCACAATAAAAGGAGAAAAGCCAGAAGTGAAATGAGGCACTGACTGGCTTCAGTAAGTGTAATGCTCAAAGAAAGGCTGTTGAGACTCAGGTATTGACTCTGCTCAGACGGATTATTCAGTTTGCTGAAGGCGACATTTTCAGGGGCCACTTGTTCCATCACTCTCCCTCATCCCCCCACCCCCAGTCTAGAGTGAGTCTGAATGCTGCCTCCTCCCCCTCCTATAGTCTAAATTGCATGTGAATGCTATCCATCTCACCTGCAGTCTAGAGAATGTGTGAAACTGTTTTGAGTCTCCGTCATATTTATGAAAAAAAACCCATCCCGTCTTCTGTTTTTTTTCAGGTTAGGTATTGTGTGGCCAAATTTTACAGATTATATTTTACATGCTGTCCATTCTTCTCAGCGGGATAATTATTTGAGCATTTCATTGTAAGTGCCTGCATCAAGGGTACAACTACAGACCTGCTGATTACAGGGTTCTAATTGCCTAGCCAGTACACACCACAGATTTCTGGCAAGTGCAGGACAACTTTAAGAATAAATGTCACTGTTCATTGTGTGCGTGGGAAACCTGTTCGTTCGGTGTAGAAGCTGCAACGTTTGCGAGAGTTCTGTTGGCGTTATATTAACGTTCTTTGTCATGCCACTTTTGAAATGAGCTGTGGTCTCCTTAGATCCTCCAGTTTGAGGAGATCATGTCCAACTCTGCCTACCGGGGCCACTTCCGAGCCTACATGGAGAGGGTGGACAAGAGGGCCCTCATCAGCTTCTGGGAGCTGGTGGAGATGCTGAAGACTGCCAATAAGGTATGTTCCTCCACCACCCAACCCGCAGTGAAACGGACAGTCAGAGGTGACCTGAACGACTACACGCTGAAGCCAGCCTGCCTTTCTGATGGCACCTCCCCGACCCAGAGTGCGCTGCTGTGATTAGCTGGTGACCCTGATCACAAACCGGGCTCTCTCCACCCCCTCCTTGCTCGGAGGCCGTTAATCCACGTGAGGCTGTGTGACTGCAGACATTTACACAGACTCAAGGGCCTGCAGAGCCCTTTGGAAAGGGATAAAAAGGCTTATATTAGGGGCAGGAGTACATTTGGATAACTCCCCACTGGCCTGGGTCTACTCATTTCCTTCATCCTCCTGCAGTCAAGCCCACAGCCCCTGCTGGGGCACTAATGATCTTCAACAGTTTGGTTCTTGCAATCGTTCGGTTCATTAAACCAAACCGTAACCATTTTTGTTGGACCCGCTAACTCATTGGGTAATTACTGACATGGGTGTGATTAGCCCGCTTGGCGCAAGACCAGAACTGTGGAGCCGTGCTGCAATCTTTCTAAAACTTCTAACTGTGGAAATTGTATTGGTGGAAAGGTGGAAATTGTATTGGACTAGATATTGTCAAGGTAAATGCCACCCGCCATTTGCATCGCGTGCTTGTTGACAGAAGTGTTCCCTCTTGGTGTTCTTTTTTTTTTGGTCCACAGAATGAAGTCCCCCAGCTGGTGGGGGAGATCTACCAGAACTTCTTTGTGGAGAGCCGGGAGATCCCGGTGGAAAAGGCCCTGTACAAGGAGATCCAGCAGACCCTGGTGGGGAACAAGGGCACGGACGTGTTCCACAAGATCCAGGGCGACGTATACGAGACGATGAAGGAGCGCTACTACCCGTCCTTCCTGGTGAGCGACCTGTACGACAGGCTCATGAAGAGGGAGGAGCAGCGCTGCAACTCCAAGACCCGCGGGGAGGACAAGGATGAGATGGTGAGCACGGTAGGGGGTGTGCCGCCCCACAAAATCTGAGTGTTAGGCACGGGTAAACACAGAAGCGCTCGCACCGATAGAGCATGACTCGAGCGCGCTCTTTCAAATGTTGCCATTTGACATTTTACGATATCCAAACCTAATGCGTTTTCCCAAGACAAAATGGAGCCAGACCAGGTTTAAATGTGTGATTTTGGTCACACAGGTGTGATGGCTTTCATTGAATTACGTCAAGCAGCAGTTTTAGTTTTTAAAAAAAAAAAAACGGCTGTATTCTCAGCGTAGTTTTTATCTTTAAAATAAAGCTCTGTGCGATGTGGGAGCGCGTCACGGAGGAAAATTAATGAAAAGTTTGCGAGTGCGTGACCTGAAACATGTCCCGTGCAGTGCCAGGCCATTGAGAGCGGAGAGGAGGCACTGGACGAGGGCAGCCACTGCATCAACGTGCAGGCCAGCTACGCCGCCAACAAGCTGCACCAGCTCCACGACAAGCTGGAGTACAAGCGCCAAGCCCTGGGCTCCATTCAGAACGCGCCCAAGCCTGACAAAAAGGTACAGGAAAAATACAGAGTAGTAGTTCAGATTTAATGATATTTGTATTATACACGTGTAGATAGACACACATGCATGGGCACTGCACACACGTTATTTTTACTGGCCAATTGTGTACCGGGAGTTGCGGTATACAGCATCATTAGTGCCATATGCATACAGGATGTAAACCATTAACGCTTCTGCCTGTGTAACCTGCAGCCATTGAAACATAGACTAGGCATGTGTGGTACTGTATAGATGTCTGCATGTATGTCCACAGAAGCTGATGACAGTTTTAGGCCCACATTATCTGGTCTATAAGGACATTTGAAAACCCTCAGCGTCCGTCACGCTGTTGATGTAGTGGGTTCCAGGCTCTGAGCGCAGTGTGTGTCTGATGGGATGTGGTGGGTTCCAGGCTCTGAGCGCAGTGTGTGTCTGATGGGATGTGGTGGGTTCCAGGCTCTGAGCGCAGTGTGTCTGACGGGATGTAGTGGGTTCCAGGCTCTGAGCGCAGTGTGTCTGACGGTATGTAGTGGGTTCCAGGCTCTGAGCGCAGTGTGTCTGACGGTATGTAGTGGGTTCCAGGCTCTGAGCGCAGGTCTCTTTCTGCAGATCGTGTCCAAGCTGAAGGACGAAATCGGGACCATGGAGAAAGAGCACAGCGACCTGCAGCTGCACATCTCCAGGACCGACTGGTGGTGTGAGAACCTGGGCATGTGGAGGGCCGTCGTCAGCAGCGGAGAGGTGAGTCTGTCCGGGTGGGGCTGTGTGGATGAACCTCAGGGTCAGAGATCCTGAAGGTCAGGTTCACCTGGTCACCGTCAGCAGTAGAAGGAAGAATCAGGGCGGAGACGGGTAATCCCCCTCAAAAAGGGACGGAAGTATTTTGGTCGACACAGAGGGCATTGTGGGAGAAAGACTCAGACTCAGCTGCATGAAGAACCCCAGGATCCTGCTCTGTATTCTGCTCATTTCAGCCTCAAAATGGGCAATTCAACAGGATGTTATTGGACCCCCCTATACTCCCTTGTAAAAGTAAGTGAGACAGAGCTGGATGTTGTGGCCTCTTCCTCCTGGTGCTAGGACTTCAGCGAAAAGAGCGTCAGCAGGAGTGCTCTCAGGATCGATGGCACCTCCCCAACTCCCACAGCTTTAATGAAACAGCAGGTCTCGAGTCCACCGTGCAACGGGACAGAGGGACACGGGGACCCACTTATTGGAGAAAGTGACAGGCTGTTTGTTTTCACATATGAAGACTGTCAAATGTTAAACCCCCAGGGGAATAAATGACTGTTAGCTTCTGTCAGTTCTGAGGGAAAAAAATACAACATTCCTGTCGACCCTCTAAGGGCGGTGTGAGTGTGACTGTTCCCTAGGCTAAATGTAACTGTATTTATCAGGTTTGCGTGTGACTGTAAGGCGGCACGGTGGTGCAGTGGCTAGCACTGTCGCCTCATAGCAAGAAGGTACCAAGTTTGAATCCCGGCCGAGGGCCTTTCTGTGTGGAGTTTGCATGTTCTTCCCTTGTCCGCATGGGTTTCCTCCCACAGTCCCTAGACATGCTGGTTAAATTGCCCATAGGTATGAGTGTGTGAGTAAATGGTATGTATACACTGCGATGGATTGGCGACCTGTCCAGGGTGTATTCCTGCCTGTCGCCCAATGCATGCTGCGATTGGCTCCAGCCACCCCGCGACCCTGACCAGGAATTATCCAATGGATGGATGGATGGATGGAATGTGACTGTTCCTCAGATTTGAATGAGACTATGTTCCCTGTGCACAGTGTGACTGTGTTTCCTGTGTTACTCAGGCTGTAGAGGAGAACGGGGAACAGATGGCGTGCTACTCGGTGTCCGTCAGCCTGCTGGAGGGGGACGAATCCATAAACAACCGGTGGGCTATCTCCAGGAAGCTGAGCGAGTTCCAGGCGCTGTACAGGAAGCTGACGGAGGTACCCGCCTCAGGCCACGCCCCACGCGGCTTCTGGTTTCACCCCTCCGGCTTAATGCCGCCGCCGAGTCCCGGCCCATTCTCTGGGCCTTTAATCAGCGCTTTCGCCGCTGGCCTTTTAAATGCCACCCGGAGTCCGGTCTTTACCTTAACAATGTGGTGTTGCCATGGAGCTGGAGTGAGTCATAATGGGGCCTCAGGCTTTCATGGGGATTTTGATCAGTCAAGAAAATTAAGGAAAAACATAAAGGGGAGAAGTTATGTGACTTGTTATATTTTCTCTCTTTCCCTTTCTCTTTATCTCTCTCTCTCTCTGCAGTGTTTTCCTACTCTCAAAAAGGTTCAGCTGCCCTCTGTCAGTAAACTGCCCTTCAAATCCATAGACCAAAAATTCCTGGAAAAATCCAAAAACCAGCTCAATACCTTCCTACAGGTAAGACGGGTCCCCAGGGATACAACACTCACAATCCAGGCTCGTCCAAGTGTGGGGCAAGCTGATCTTCCTCAGGGTCACTGCCTCAAGATAAGCGGTTGTCTGGAAGACCCTGTTCTCTGTTTATTGTGTTTAAGCGTTTAGTCCTCTGTGAACCTTCATGTTGTGTGTAAACTGTGAAATGTTAATTGTGTTGCAATCAAAGGGCTGGTCCATGGGCCTTATTTGTATGAAGTTGGCAGCTAGCGCGGCTGGTTTGGTTTGCTTCCTCCCCGCTCAGAAAATGCTGATAGACGAGCGTTTGTGCCAGAGCGAGGCTCTGTACGCCTTCCTCAGCCCCTCCCCCGAGCACCTCAAGGTCATGGACATCCAGAAGAAATCCTCCTTCTCCCTGGCCTCCTTCCTGGAGAGACTGCCTGGCGACTTCTTCTCCCACCAGGAGGTGAAAAACACATATGCACACGCACATTTACACACACACACACACACACACACACACACTCGGTCCCACTGAATCCCTCTGTGACTGTGACAGGAGGAGACGGAGGATGACAGTGACCTCTCTGATTACGGGGATGAGGTTGATGGGAAGAAGGAGTCTTTGGCTGAGCCCTGCTTCATGCTGATTGGAGAGATCTTTGAACTGAGAGGCAGTGAGTACTCCCCATATGGACCTTACTCTGTGCATCTGGGTGTACAGACGTGCGAGTGCTCGTGTGCTTGAGCTTGGCTCCAGTCTGTGTACATCTGAGTTTTTTGTGGTGGGTGTATGTCCGTTACAATGATACAGTTTTCATTCACTTCTTAGACTTTTTTCTTTATGAGCAGCGCCCCAGTGCGTGTGTGAGCGACCGAGCATATGTCTGGCCTGGTTGAATTTTATAGTTGGCTACAGCGAGCACATATCGCCTATCTCTTTCTGTTATTAATCCTTGGGCAGGGGACAGTGGGAGAGTTTGAAGTGTGTTTATAGCTGCTGCTCTGTGCCTGTAGGTGGAACTCAGACAGAGACCGGGGGAGGACGAGGGTGACTGGCTAAGTTATAGCACAGAGTTTAGTCTGGAACAGTGTGTTGCTGTGTTGCATGTTTTGAAAATGTATGTATTTAATACATACTGTATTCTCTTTCAAATGTTTTATCTTGTGAAATATTATTTGTCTCTCTTGCATGGGTTCAGCCAATATGAAATAAAGAAGATTTAAAGGATTCTAAGCTTGTGTACAATCTTTGTGATTTTTTAAATATTTTCTTCTACTAGCAACAGTAAAATTAAATAAAGTATACTTTAATATGATCCAAAAGTATTGGGGTGGTGTTCTGCCTTTTTTAACCACTGTCTCTTACCCTGGTCACCGCTTAACCCTTTGTTTTTTTTGGAATGTTTGTTCAAAGTTCTAAGTCAGTGTTCTAGAACTCCATTGCTTTCGATGTGATTGTTGACATCAGCATTAGAATGTTTTGTTAAGAACATTCTAATCACACATTTGCGATCTTACACATTAAAGGGTAAAATTGGTGTGTTAATTGGTTAATTGGTGTGCTTATGTGTGCTTTGATGTGCTGTGTATGGGGAATGTGTGATGACGGGTGGGAGGAGTCAGATATAAGGGCGGGGCTTTAGGATGGAACAGGTCCAGCTCTCAGCTGTGTCTCCGTTCTCTTGTGTTTGTGCCACAGTGTTCAAGTGGGTACGGAAGACGCTGATCGCACTCGTTCAAGTCACGTTCGGACGGACCATAAACAAGTAAGCCCCGCTGTCCTGTGATAACGTGCAGTGCTCTGTGGGGGACAGGTGAGAGAGCTGGGCTGCTCAGGTGAGAGCAGGTGCCCGGTCACAGAAGGCCCTGAACTAATAACTAAAGCATTGAAACGGTACAAGGATGGTACAACTGTGAGTGGCAGTTTATTGCAGTGATGTTTATTGGTTTACTCAAATAATCCAAAATGGTGGGATTATTTCACTGCCAATTTGTGTGCTGATCCGTGGGCCTGGCCTCTAGCCGCGTCTGTGTCTGTGTGTGTCTGTCTGTGTGTGTCTGTGTGTCTGTGTCTGTGTCTGTGTGTACAGTAGAGGCTGCGGATGCTGTGCAGGTCTCAGTGAGACTCACCTCAGTGTGTGTGTGGCCCCTTTCACAGACAGATTCGGGACACAGTGCACTGGATCTTCAGCGAGCAGATGCTGGTGTACTACATCAATGTGTTTAGGGACACCTTCTGGCCCAATGGGAAGCTGGCGCCCCACAATAAGACCCGATCTGATGCTGATCGCAGGGAGACCAAGGAGAGGGCCCAGCAGAAGCTTCTGGACAATATCCCCGGTACCACCTCTCCACTCCTCCCTCTCTCTCTCTCTCTCTTGGTCTCCCTGTCTTTCTGTTTCTCTCTCCCTGTCTGTCTTGCTCTTTATTTCTCTCTCTCTCTCTCTCTCTCTCTCTCTCTCTCTCTCAGCACAAGCCACTTTCTCAGCCTCTCAATGTCCAGATTCTTCTACTGTTCCGTTGACCTGACCCTGTTGTAATGAAAGCTGGCAGCAGTTTTTTTTTGCCCAATTTTTTTTTGTATTTCCAAGGCAAAGCATCTTTGTAAAAAGCGCTGTACAAATAAAATGTAATTGAATTGAATATGGAGTAGGGGGGGAGGAAGATAACGAGAACAAACAAAAAAATAACCAAACCTGAAGTCACATCCATCAATGTCTCCTCACAAATTGCCGACTGCTGTGCTTTTACATCTGACCGTATGACGGCAGCAAAGTATTACGCCTCAACTGTTTAGCAG
Source organism: Ilyophis sp. 1 JC-2022 (assembly GCA_022702515.1). Classification (NCBI taxonomy): domain Eukaryota; kingdom Metazoa; phylum Chordata; class Actinopteri; order Anguilliformes; family Synaphobranchidae; genus Ilyophis; species Ilyophis sp. 1 JC-2022. The sequence goes on along the minus strand of CM040400.1, from coordinate 13,974,133 downwards.
TCAGCCTCAGCTGTGTTTGACTGTAGGTGTGGCTGGACCCCAGGCTTTGGCTGACAATAGGAACCGCTGCCAGCAGCCAAAAATGAACAGCAGTCCTCCCCGTCCTTTTTAGGGGACGTTCGTGCTTGTCTTTGCCCAACTGAATTAATGAAGGATGCTGCAGCAATCTAAAGCAATGGGGAGGGTTGCTCTGAATGACAATGGGCAGCAGATCAGGGCAGCGCTGCTGGAGATGGTAACGTTGTGGGCCTGGTCACTCCCCCCCCCCCCCCCTGCAGATGTGCTCCAGAACCTGGTGGGACAGCAGAACGCCCGCTACGGCATCATCAAGATCTTCAACGCCCTCCAGGAGTCCAGCGCTAACAAGCACCTCCTCTACGTGAGTTTAGCGACCCCCCCCTCCCACAGCGCCTGATTGGTACCTCCCGCGTGAGTGCTTAGCTGCTGGATCCCTGGAGCATGTCATTCCTGAAGAGGCCACGGGGGGCTGTGGGTGAAATGTAATGCTGGCTGTGACGGTGCTGACTGGCCAGCAGACCCGCAGTGCAGTGCATGATTAGCATCATCCAGGGAAGGACCACACACACACACACACAGACACACACACAGACACAGACACACACACACACACACACGTATAAATGTATAAAAGTCGAACCCCAATTCCCCCAATTTTTTTTTTTACATATATTTAATTGAAAACGGTACAAAGAAAAGATATTCAATGTTTTGCCTTATCAACTTTATTGATTTTTTAAAATATAAGTTAAATTAGAATTTGATGCCTGCAATACGCTCCAAAAAAGTTGGAACAGGGGCAAAAAAAAGACTGGGAATTTCATGCTATCATGACTGGGTATAAAAGGATATCAAAAGACTCTTGATATCTTATTTTCAGGTACTTTTACAAGCAATACTATAACCTCTCTGCATTTGAATGGATCTCTATGGGAATTGGGGGGTGGGACTAGATTAAACTGTAAATTACACGGGAATAGTATGGAACCCATGGTTGGCTAAATGGCTGTAAGTCATAAAGGGTCTGAGCTATCGAACGAGCCCCAAACCATCACTCTGCTGCCAGATATGCAGAAGATATGGATGATCACTTGAAGGGTTGTTTTTCCTGACTTATTTTTCTGTAGAGTTCAATAGAAAAATGAGTCAGGAGAAACAACCCTTAACGTTGCAGGCATCAAATTCGTAATTCGCGTATATTTACAAAAATCAATAAAGTTGATAATATTTTTTTTGTACTGTTTTCAATTAAATATATGTAAAAGAGAATTTACAAATCACTGCTTTCTGCTTTTATGTGCATTTTCCTTTTTGTTTTTTTTTTACTTGGGGAATTGGGGTTTGTATATATAAAAGTAATTTACAGTATGTCATATGGTAAAACAACATATTTATTTTAGTATACCCCAAAATATGTTTCATATTTTATAAATGGTTTGTTATATAGTTTTCATATCTTCTACTAGATATGCATTACATGTGAAAAGGTAATATTACTGTTGACTGTTGTCTTGAACTGTATTAAAAATATAATCCTAAAATTTTGGATTTCATATTTGGACACATTACCCAATGGTTTTCACAGGAAAGACCAGGACTATGGTGCCACTAAAGTTGTAGTTTCCGTCACAATTTTTGCCCCCTTTTACAACTTGTTGGCCATATCTAATCCTGCCACCTAGTGGAATCAGGGAGCATAACTCTTGTTAAACATTGTGCACCTGAATTCGAGCTAAAACCTTATTTTCAGGGCACAGCATTGCAGATGCAGACCATATTTATAGAGTAATGCATATGTTTCATCAGGTTTCAGACTGTGTTTTTTTTTGTGCTATATTTTTGCAGTTTTACATAATATTGAGCACCACATCATATCTTGAAATAGATATGCTATAGATATGCTACACGCTACTCTGGTACTGCTGGTGCTACTCTGGTTCACAGGAAATATTTATTTGCATAGACTATTAGAGGTCAATCAAAGTATGTTTTTTTATTTGTTAACAACACTGTCATTACATGGATAAATAACTTTGAAGTCACCTGGGCTGATGGATGATTACTGTATTCATCACCCAATTACTTACATTAGTGAGATTTCTACTAAGTTAGAAAATACACAAATACAAATTATACTCCGGAAGTCCGCTATAAACCAGACTGTTGCAGAACACACAACTATATCTGATAAGAGTGAATCATCATTATCATTCTTCAAAGGGTCCCAACAGTTAACTAGACATTTCCAAGCTAGATAATACAATTTAATACCCAAGCAGTCTAACAGTAAATAGCACTACTTGCGTCAATAGCCTATTATGCAGTCGACACAGCTGTCCACAGTAGAGGGTATTAAAATGTATACCACATGGGACAAACATTATCCGATACATTAATTTCATGTCAGTTTTTTTTTATAGAGCATCACTGTAACAGGCTTTTTATTTAGTCAATTGAATTGATATTTGTAAAAGTTAATTGTGTATACATCTGCTGTTTAGACTGTTGTTACATCCTGGGGCTCAGGGCCTTTTACTATTGAGCTCTGCTTATCATTCTCATTTGATATGAAAGAACAAACAACATGTGACCTAGTGATGGTAGAATGTGCTTTCACTAAGCCTTTAAGCTACAATGAAATGTCATTAATTGACTTGTTTGAACCAATCAAAATGTTTTCCTGTCCACAGTAAAAAGCAGCGATTGGTTCACGTCAGTGAGTCACAGTTAGCACACAGTAGCTCCGCCCAGTTTTGTTTCAGCAAAGTCTCTCGTTGTGCGATGAGTGGCGTGACCCTTTCCTGTGTGCTTGCCCAGATTCTGATGGAGATGGCGCTGCGAGAACTGTGTCCTGAACTGGCTGTGGAGGTGGACCAAGTGTGAACCCCTCCCCCCCCAGGGTAACCGTTAAACTCCAAACACCAGACCAGGGACAAACCTTCCGTTACCTCTCAGAAGAAAAACAAGCGAACGCTCAGCGAAGAGGACGGCCCCGCTGCTCCTGCCCTGAGCGCCAGAGACAAAGCTAGTGTAACTGACCGAAGCCATAAACCAGACACACTATGAAGGAAAATCGCCTGCCCTCACTGCGCAAGCAAGATGGTATATGAAGAGGACGTGTATTAAATGACCAAATGTAAAAATAGGCACATTAGAGAAATAGAGTAATCGTCTGTTAATTGACAAACACACCGACAAACAAGACTGCGAGGAAGGACATTTCTATTTATTTGTTTGGACACTGACAAGTCTTATACAGTCCAGGAAAGAATATGTCTGTTAGCCGACATATGACCTACACTATTCTTTTGTAGAGGCGCAGACATAGACATATGACATGCCCTACACTATTCTTTTGTAGAGGCGCAGACGTAGAAGCAGATTCAGTCTGACTGCTGTGTGTTCTATCTGTAATTTTGGTTAAATGTAGGTGTTTTCTCCATTTCTATGCGTGATTTTGCATTCGCTTTAGCAACTGCCGAGAGCAAAAGCACACGTTTTCCCAAAATTAATAGTATGTTTTTTTTTTACATAAAAACAAAGTGCTGTGCAGTTAGATTGAATCTGGCCTTAGTGTGGCCCTTGGCTGAATCTTTATTTCTTTTTTATTCCCGTTGCACAATTACTTGATGGCACGCCATTGGAAAAGAGAGCGGAAAACTTCTTAAACCATTTGTCTTTTCTTTTAAATTGTCCCGTTATTCATCCATGTTCTGGACTAAAACGGGGATGATGGGTGACCAGTTGTAACTGCCAGTTTCAGTCAAACGGAGCCGGCCATCATTGGCCGTCTTATTTATTCACGTGAATAGTTATGGATTGGTGAACGTTGTACTTATGTTTACGAGAAGACAAAAAAAGAAAAAAGTGCACATTCCTTGGGAGTTTTTTGTTTTTGTGTTCATGAAATGGCTTCATTGTGCAATACTTCATGTAAAGGCCATTGTGACTGTTTTACTGTTGAATAGAAGTAGATTTTTATTTTTACCAAATAATAGAATAGAGTATTTATAAGCAATAAATTGCAGGTGAATTTACCTTCCTTGTTCACTGTTATTTTAGGGGTTGCACTTTGAAAGAACTAAAATGGCGCGACCTGCGATATCAGTTTATTGTCATCAGGACAAGTAAGGACATTTAGAATTAACTCAGTCTTTCCTGTTTTATTTTGTTATTCAAATCCTTATTCCTAAAATCTTAAACTTTTAATATAACCAAGTACTATAGTCCTACATGTAATCCTAAATAATATCTCAATCAAAGATATATTGGTGCTTATTAATGGCCTAATATCAAGTGCAGGCATTTCGGTACATAAATAGCATGCAGAGCGTTGTTGTATTTAACAGCATATATGCTGTACGGACGTGTCATTTCTACAGTGCAAACAAACATTTAGTCTACATACAAAACACAAATGACATAACGGATGGAAATTGACTGAAAGCTATTCCAACAAGTACCACTGTCCTCTGGGGTTTGTCTGCTACCTAAAATGGGATCATCGGCAAGTTTTAGCCATATTATAAAATGCTCGCTTTTATGAGGGTGATTAGCTGCTGGTTTAATATATTTTCACTCCCCTGTCACTGAAAAATGGAACCTGTCCAAAATGGTGGTATCAGTCAGTACTGAGAGTGGTCCATAGGTAACGTCTGTTAACACTCAACATCCCATAATCCATCTGTCTGTCAGTTACTTGTGCAGGTGTCCTTGAACCACTGTAAACATGAATAGCCACCATTTTAATTTAGCCTCGTTTTCTTTCCGTTTCAGTTTTTGTTTGTGTGTTTGCTGCACTGCCCAGACTTCGCACCATTCTTGGCATGCCTCATTTCAAAACGTTTCGTTGTGAAACATGTACTTGCTGAACTGTGTTTCCTCATAACACAAAACATGCAGACATGATCACCACTCATGCAACTATGAACTTTGTATGAAAGTGGATCCCTGCTTCCACAGTGGCAGCATTGTACACTTTCCATTTAAATGATCTGCTGTTGCCTCTTTTATAAAGAATTGTAAACATTTACAACCGCCTCTATGTTCCTGGCACAGTTTAGCGGCTAAACATTTTAACACCTCCCACTTTCTAACACCATTTAAACTACAGACAGGTGACAAATTAAAGGGAAAACCCCAATAGTGAGGTGGTCTGGTGGCTCTGTTATGGTTTGGGGGGCATTTTCCTGGCATGGTTTGAGTCCACTTGGAGGGAAGGGTCACTGCAAATCTATACAAAGTTATTCTGAGTGACCACCTTTATCCTATGATGAAACATCTCTATCCTGATGGGAGTGGTCGATGCCCCCATCCACAGGTTTGATGAGTATGAAAATGATGTGAATCATCTGCTATGGCCTTCGCAGTCACTAGATCTCAACCCAATTGAACTCCTATGGGAAATTTTGGACTGATGTGTTAGACACATAGACGGCACTCTCCACCACCATCATCAAAACGCTCTTTTGGAAGAATGGTGTCCATCCCTCCAGTTGAGTTCCAGAGACTAGAATCTACACTAGACTAGAGGTAGAATCTATGCCAAGGTGCATTGAAGCTGTTCTGGCGGCTCGTGGTGGCCCAACACCTTAGACACTTTATGTTGGTTTTTACTTTAATCTGTCACCTGTCTACGCATCCCCTCCGACAACGACAAGCGTCGTCCAGTCAAAGGAGGCTTGCAATTAAAAGTGAACATTCAGGTGCAAATATGCACATTTCACTTTGACTACGTCCTACGTTACTCTCAGTAAGTCCAATGTTTAATCGTAGGCTACGTGTGAGTAATGTCAGTAGCTAAATGATGTAGCCCGGTTATAGTCTATTTGCTAGGAATTGGTCTGTAACTGTGTAGGCCATTTATTTGATGGAATTTGAATAGTCATGCTTAAATAAATCGTGAACATATCAGTCATATGAATCGCGCATACCAAACAAACTTAATCATTGATAGGGGACCGTGACGGCGCTCAGCGACTTTATTCCTTTTTCAAGCCCCGTGCCAGACTGCCATTGCGTACGTGTGGTTTCGCACAGCTCTCAAGCTCTGCCTGCAAACCGCACGCCGGGGACTACGTGTTGGAAGGTCTACGGTCTATGGTTGGAAGACAGCGTTGCATAGAAACTGGGTGGGCGGATCCTAAACGTTCCACTGACGCTAGTACATTCGCTTTGGTTTATGTAAACGCCAAAATAATCTACATGGTGCACCGCTGCCCCAGTCATTTATTTTCAACGACCGAAGGTTATTTCTGAGATCTAGACATGTTTTTGCTCGACTCCGATTCACAGGTATGGCTATAACGTTCTTATGCACTTTTCACTTTTTAATTGGCACTTCATTCGTATTATAAAGTGACATAATGAAAAATTGTTAAAATGGTAAACGCATAAATTACATGGTTTGTGTAGGTTACATACTGTTAAGACACAACGTGACAACTAGTCACAAGTGTGTAGCTACAATGCGCGTCAATGCAATTCCTATTTATATGAAGTCGATGTGCAGGCGTTCACCCTGTATGGTAGGCATTTGTATAAACACACACGTTGCTTTATTTCAATAGGGGTATGAAGTTGTTTGAATTGCAGCACTGATCGCCCATTTTATATGCAGTTTGTTTCCAGAAGGCACGTGCATCTGTGGACAAATGCGATCATGCATGTGATTGTTAAAGATTTGTTAAAGACTTCAGTTAATTAAAGAAACATCAATTATTCGTCATGCATTAGTCATGTAACATGGTTACCTAAGCTATTGTGGAGAACGCGTAGTGGCAATACTTTACTGTGATGAGTTGCACGCCATCAACAACATGGTGGCTTCCCATAAAATATTTATTAATATATCTTCATCTCCTCAGCTGGACTGTTTGAGTAACTTGCTTGAGGCCGGATGTGCTGTCAACTCCACCGGTGACACGTCGGGACAGTCCCCTGCACATTTGGCCGCGTGCGGGGGGCAAGCGTTTTGCTTGCTGTGGCTTTTGCGAACAGGAGCTGACGCTAACCAGCAGGTAATTTTCCTCCGTCCCACAATACTCATGCTCAACATATTTCATTGGTTCACTACACATTGCTGGAGTAATCATTACATTATGTATTTAATGACAATTCCACTTCCTCCGTACAATCACTATAGCAAAAACAAAATGCCAACACATGCAAATCAGCCAAGGGTTTGAGATGCGCTTGCTCTTGGCTACATACAATGCGATCAACAGTCCTATCGTCAGGCGTTTTACAGAAGGGAACACAGCTGCATACAAAAGAATGTAAGCTGTGTAAGTCGCATTGGGAAAAGTGCCCAATGTAATGAATGTAACTGAAACATGCAATTTGGAAATTACTGGAATGTCAGTTCCACAAGGCATATGACATAATGTAAAGTGTATTTGTTATTCAACGTTGGGAAAAGCTTTATTCTGCATTCATTTATAAGTAATGTATAATCTGGTGACATTCCATTCTTATTGCTTCAGGACTCTTCCGGAGAGACGCCCATTCATAAAGCCGCAAGAGCGGGGAGTCGGGAATGCATCAGTGTCCTGATTGCCAGTGATGCGCAACTAGAGTGAGTACTACCTGTTTTCATAAAAAAGGGGGTGCATTTTGCGTTTATGATTTTTAACTTCCCTCTCAAGCATCGTCACATTAGGAGAGGGATGATTCAATCATTTTAAACTGTGCAACTTCTATCCATGTCAAACTTTTTTTTTAATCACCAAATTTTTTCTTTTATTGGGTCAGAATTTGTAACAATGATGGCAAGACAGCGGAGGACTTGGCCTGGTCATACGGGTACCTGGAATGCGCAAAATTTCTCAACACTCTGAGGATGAACAGGCACTTGAAACGTAGCGTACCAGCGGTGCACGTTTCCCTGGAGACGGCCAGTGCAGGCGGCACCGCTGTGGGGCAGAAGCGGACCTGTGATGTCGGTGTGGTCCGAGACGGGAAGCGGGCGTGCGACTGGTGATCGCTGACTCGAGGAACAGTGCCAAGTACACACTTCGAGCAGGTGCAATGGTAATAGCTGGGACTGTTTTAAGAGGTTCTCACGAGAGATAATCTGTGCAGACTGGTGGATTTTTAATCCCGCTTCCTGTCAAAATTCACATCAGCAGGATTTCATCCATGTTCTGGACTAAAACTGTCCATCAACAAGCACTTATGAAACTGGATGATGACACTTACAGTTATCAGTGGGGATAACTGGTCCAAGATCAGTTGACCTAGTCCTATACACCTGCAATAATCTCCCTGTTGTTGGTGGTTTAAAAGACATGCAGGAATGAGGGAAGCTCCCTTCCCACAGTCTCATCCAAGAACGAGAGGATGTAATCTTTCAACAAAAACCCTCAAAACTGTGTTGAATGCGGACGGACCTTCACGGCTATGCTGAAAAGCCACTGACTAGAGATTCAACACTGAAGCAAGCAGTCGCCTGTGTCATTTCTCAGGGACGCAATGGCAGTAGGTATGTAAGTTTCCATAATGAGAGATACGATCAGGTGGCTAAAGTCCAAGGTCTCAAGCAAATGGGGTGACCAAACTGTTATTATAGCTCTGGGGAGGTGCGTTACCCTCCGTCGCGGACATTCTCCTGTCTGGAGACATTTCTGAAGACACAAGCATAGTTGCGTAGACCTACGGCACGTGCGTAGGAACGCCTTCTTTTTAAAAATCTTCTGTGAAGAGCATTTGGTTTTAGTGAGAAAGACCTGGCACTTAATTCGCCCAAGCTAATCCATAGATCCACACAATTCACTTTATGGTTTGGATGTACAGTGGCAAGCCATATATACGTACATCATCCTTGCTTAAAAAATACAATTTAAAACCGCAACACAAGCCAGAGTCTGTCTAGGACATGTGTATGTTGTAAAAATGAAAAGTTTGCATTTAATCAAAGCTCCTGTTAAACATTTCATTTCAAATAAAAAATGTACACATTTTTACAAGCGTTGTTACTTTATTTTCTTAATTGTTCACGTTTATATACACATTTTTTCAGAGTGACATTAAATAATGACCTTTAATTGTTTAATTAAAAAAGCAGCAGAAAGCAGTCGGTCAGATGGCCTTGGGTCTCAGGGGCATGCAGAGGTTATAGTAGGCATTTTGATCCCAGAATTCTGGGCCTTTCCATCCACACCAGCCCTGAGGAAGGGGAACAGGAAACGCTTTTACTAATCTGCACCTTCACACTCTAATAATGTGCGTCCATGTGAAGGCTTGCTTTATACACGAAAATAACTACATCTCCAATTGATTTAAAACAAAGTAGTTTGTGTAAGACTTTGGACGTGACGCTAGAGGAGGGCGTTCCTGCAGGGCGTTAGGATCAAGGTCACATGTTTATCCCACACACACGTATCTGTTGAAAGTTGGGCTTTATTGGCAGGAAAGTGAGGTAGATTTCATGAGAATATAAAATTTGAAATGTAAGTAAAAGCACAGAAAAAGGTACATATTTCACTGGAAAGGGTCTTCCACGTTTCCAGCCGTGCCCTCCTGACCTACCAGACACCTGCAGGTACACCTCTACCTTGTCTGTGATGATCTGTAGATCCTCTCCTCCAGTGTAGTGTGGGTCCAGGATCAGGAACTTGATCTGCCCTGTGGTCTCACTCCACAGCACTCCCAGGATTGTGTGTGCCAGGACGCCCCCTCCTGGTAGGGAGGAGAAAATACATGTAGGAATTCACACATTGTGAAGGGTTTAATTTTGGTAATCCATAATTGTACAGCAACCTTTGGGCTGAAAAGCATGACGTGCTATACAAATAAAGTTTACCATTACTTATTATTTTAGCTGACGGACATACTCAAAAACATTGCGTATTGCCCCTTGAAGAGGTGCGGTCTTAACTTCAAAACCACCAGATCTTTCCCAGCTTTCCTTTTACACAATGACCTTTACTCACCAATCATTATGGGCGTGCCTACTGTCTGGAAGTGGTTGGCCAGTTCCCTCCCTTTAGATGCCAGGTCTGACCCTTGACTTTGGGAAACATTGGCGATTATCACTCACCACGTATGTAGATAACATATAGCACAACTGGCAGGCAAAATGGCAGCACTACTGACTGAAATGCACGTCCCTACAGCGCAAGACGGCCTGTTCCAGGAAACAGGCCATGACTAACACGGTGATGGTGTTAATGAAGTCCAGAGCTGGCACACCTCACCTCACAAACAGGATCTTTGATGTGACGCCCAGCAGCTTGTCGAGCACGACCTGCACTTCGATGGAGCCGATCCACTGGCGGGATCCCACAAAGGCGACGGGTTTGTCCCCAACGTCCGCCAGGGCCTGGGTGACACAGTGCACAATTAAAGTCCGTCGTGGCTTCATATAGCATTAAGACTGATGCAGAAGCTCTTCTGAAACATACTGTGTCTGTGTGGTGGCTCAGTACCTGCTGGAGTCAGGTGACTTATCTGAGGAATTTTCATACAGGGCGGGGGGCTACACTCAGGTGACTAGTCTTAAGCCATGCTCACACTACAGGACTTTTAAATCTTTACAAAATCCTGGGCTCCCCCGACGAGATTGTGTCTTTGACCACCTCACATCAAAGGACCGTTCCAGCCGACGGAACCAACGTTTCTTGCAGATTAAAAAAAAAATCATCATAGGACTGCAAAATTTGTCGGGAGTTGGTCTTTGACGTCAGTATCGGGGCAAAAGTCGTGTAGTGTGAGCTTGGCATTACCTGCTGGATCTCCTTGTGGGCGTGGCTGGGGTCAGGTGACTTACCTGCTGGATCTCCTTGTGGGAGGGCACCTCTCGGTCCACGTATCCCTGCTGCTGGAACCAGGAGCAGATGGTTTGCAGGGATCTGTATGCACAGCCCCAGCCATTGTCGTCCACGTGGTCCTGCATGTAGTGGTGGTAGCTGTAGACCCCCTGTACCAGGCACGGCTAACAGGAAAGGCCAAAACGTGCGATTAGGCTCTACTGTGGTTCTGAAACTCATCTTTAAATTTCTCGACCCCCAAGTTTCATGTAGCATGGTTTATGATTACCATAGAGTTAGAGAGCATAGAATTATGTGGTTCTATCTGACATTCTTTAATTGTCAAAAAATGAGTTGCAGGCCAAACAAATAAAATACACACTGATATTTGAATGCAGTGATTCACTGGTGCCTGGAAGCCTCTGTTGATTTGGAGAGATGAGGGTACAGGAAGGAGTAAGCACACAGACCTTGGCACCCTCCATGTTGGGGAGATTGAGGGTAGTGTGGGGATTTCTGAGGTAGCCGTCTTTGTAGGGCTCGTCTGGAAAATGAAAGGAGTTGGCCTGTCTGAAGCAGGGCCTGTCGTCTGGCAGCTCAAACCTGCTGTGCAGTTCCTAAAGGAGGAGCAAGAGACACGTCAAATCAGGCTCCCGCCTGTAATAACCACAAAAAGGAATCTTTTAAAACTTATTTTCCTCATATAACATGCCTAAATTATTACGTATTTTTTGCCACAAAAAGTATTGTATAATATACAAGATGGCCAATAGGTGGCAGTAATGGAATTAGACAGTCTATCTTCAATTAGTCTAGGATTAGTATGTACTACACACGTTCAGTCTCTCTTGTGTGAAGTGCAGAAAAAACCCCCAGAATTTCTCATGTTTTTAAATGACCATAACACAATGTTGACTTTAACGGTTAAAAAAATAAAATAATGCACTGCTTCAAACCGTAGCTTTTCTGAAGCCAGGAATTAGAGTTTGTACTGCTAACATCACGGCTACATTTAAATCAGCCATTCAATGTAAAACAACACTGTCTGAGTCTGGTAAGTTGGTAACAATTAAACCGTTCCTGAACCACGAGGTGCACAGCTGTATGAGAAAGTAGCAGCTTAGTTTGGAACCCTAAGCTGCCACTAACATTGGGACACTGCATCACAGACTGGAGACACTAACTATCCTGAGCAGGGTTTGTTTTAAGCGCTGTATTCACACGTGCCTTCCTGATGAGCTCCAGCCTGCTGTCTGGTACCCCAGCGGGGTACACTACGGTCACCAGCCCAACGGGGTCCGGCAGCAGGAAGTGGAAGGGCTGGGGCAGGAGCAGAGCAGTCCCCTTCATGTGCTGCAGCACCACCTTCTCCATGTCAGCCAGCTGGTCGCACAGCGCCACCACCAGGCACCCAGAGACACTGCAAAAGCCACAATACAGGCCAAGGCAGCGGGGTGGTTTGAAACACTCTCAAAATCAAGAGTAAGGCAAGTATTCATTTAGCAACTGTTCAATCGTTCTAAATCTGTGCGTCAGGGTAAATGCATGAGAAACGTTGTATATACATTCCTTGTATAAAATGCAAGATTTTGCTCTTATCAACAACAAAAACCCCAACATAACATCTGGAAGAATAGTTTTTATTCAACGTGACTTTAGCAGAGCTGCGCTGGTGATGGCGTCTTGCTTTAGTAGATGTACGGGGGGCACAGAGGCTCACTCACGCTCCGACACTGTCCTCCGTTTGCACAGACGCCACGCAGTCTACGGGCAGCGTCATGCGCACAAAGTGCTGCTTCTGGCTTCCTGTGGTGAGAACGGTGGCTGAGAGGTGCCTCGGCTCAGTCACCTCCATCATCAGGTCCATGTTAATCACACACTGGGAGAGAGGAAATACAGATCTGTGCTACGTCGCCACTCTCTCATCACACCATACACACACACACACACACACACACACACATTGAGAGGAGAAATTACAAGATGGTATCGAGATGGGGGCACTCACTGTGGTGGCGCTCTTCCTGTCTTTCTTTTTAGATTTCTTGCCGCTGTCATTTTCCTCGGCCCTAGAAGATGAAATGTCACTGTTAAAAGTTGTAAATAAAGACATGCTGGAAGTGTGCGCTTTACAATACAGTGCAGTTATCTGTTGCAAATAATGTACTTATTATCTGCCATTGAAATGATAAAAAATACATTGTTGATGATAAGTCAAACATTAGTGAGTTATTCAATGAGTTACTAGTGAATGTGATATGTGTTATTCGGACAGGATTGCCAAATTGAGAAAAGTCCAGACAGGTTTTCAATATGCACTATTACGAAGGGCACCGCTGAGATTCATAGCAGCAGTACTTACTTAGAGAACACTTATGTGGAGTTTATATGAATTTTGCACCCTTCTTACGAACACATTTACGAATATTTGTTGAATTAAATTTCCATGCATTTTAATTGCAGTATAATGAAGTTATTTATGCCGCATTGAGCATATGATTGCATGGTAACACCAAATGTTACCAAAATTCCATATTTCAAAACATTCATCCGTGCAGAAGCTGGATCAAAGAGTGGCCCCCATTTAAATGAGACACACTCCTTAAATAAATAATAAAAAAATTCTTATGAGGCACAAACTACCATTTCCTGAAAGTCTCTTTTCCCTTGGAATAACTTTTTAAAAGCAGCTAAAACATGGGCTTACACTGGTCTTACTCACTGAATATGTTGTTGGATGTCTTTGCAAGGGCTGCTTTCTTTCACTTCATCCGGAATTATGCGGATGCCTTTGTTGGGCCAAATTAAAAGGGGGCTGTTCCGAACGCAGAACACGAGACTCTCAGACCGAACTTTGGCGCAAAGGCGCTTAAACGCGCCAGACAGAGTCTGCTGTACGCTTGTCCCTGCAATGAAAGAGTATCACACACATTTATCACACACTATAACGGACTGAAAGCAATGCATACATGTTTGCAATGGAGATCATTTCAAAGTTCAGTTAAACGTACATTGAGTACATATTATATAGTATCCTCAATGTATCTGAAATGATTTCCATTACAAACATGTAACTAAAATATTAGTGCCTCTTTCTTTTATTATTATTTTTTAGATAATTACAATTTCAGAGATGCTCTTTCTTCATAAACATACAAGTAATGGGCGTCATACTTGAGATTGTTAGGACCACATACAGGCAACCAACTTGACCCTGAGGTTAGTTTTTCTTTTTTTAATGGCCGGAATGAACTTTAAAAAAGCAGCATACGCATCTATAATTCCTAAGGTGTATGATGACGATATGATGCTACCGTTATGCAATCAGCTATTGTAAGAACAATGATTGCGAGCTCGAGATAAATACCATCAGTGCTGTCCAGTTGACAGGTGAGCTCCAAACCCCCTCTCAGGCGGAAAATTATGGAACCGACTTCAGCTGCAACAACCTGTACATTTTTTAATTAAAGCGATAAGACAAAATCCTTAAATATATGCTCAAAGGTACCGAATCTAGCTTGCGTTCCTGCACGAAGTACGCCTTGTAGCTAGCTTAGCAAGCCAATAATGATTTTTTAAAAAGCTGTTATTTCAATGCATGCAGCGTGCAATGCAGCAAATGAGACTAGCAATCTATTGCAGAAATGACATTTAAAGTAACGTAATATTGAGACATTCTGTCGCCAAAACCCGGAGGCCAAAGCCGTTCAATTATAACGTGGCTTTCACAACACTCACCATTTTCAGGGCTTCTGCGGGTCTGTTTTCGTCTTTGCAAAGGAAATAGTTCAGGCCTGATCATTTCTTAGGGCGCAGACATGTTCCCAGCTGTCAGTTCTTACGTGTCTTTGCGCAGGCTCAGTCGAAACTCACGCTCACCGTCATACTTCCGTATCAGAGACGCATATTACTACTTAAAAATAACAACATATAATGAGTATAAAGCTATATCTGAAGTATAGTTTATAATATAAGTGTGCTTGCACAATCATTGAAATCCAAAAGCTATATGGTAATTATGATAATGAACAGTAAAACAAAAAACGCTAATTGAAAAAGACTACAATTACCACAACGCACTGTGTACTTACAGCTCCCGAGACAATACCATAATAGAGGGGTATTTAAATGACTGTATCCAACTAAAATAATGGAAACATTTCCATTTTCAAATACAGACACGTAGTAATGTATTTATCTGTATAAATTACGTAACAGTTACAGCAGTAGCACCAACAAGTTGAATTTAACATTGGACTACATTTCCTCTACTCCACTAACAACAGCACGCGCTGTATACCAGTCCTTGAAGGGATCCGTGACATTTACTAGCTCAGATTTTACTACACAAATAATAATGGGAAAAAAACTCTAATTCAATATTATTTCGGTTTAAATAAATTACGTATTCGTGAAATACGTGCCACGATATGCTTGTATTTTCACATATGAAAACAGTAAAAAGTGAAATTTACCGTATTGTTCTATGACAGGAATAACTCTGATGCCAGCTTCAGTGTAATGGTTTTGAAAATTAAAAAGGAAATATTAAAGCTGAGACAGACTAAATTTAAAGATTCATGCTAAATCACTGGTACAGAAAACATGGCAGTTAAAAGAAAAAACGGCAGAGGTGGCTACTGTTATGTCTGTCAAAATTTATTAATAGTACTATTTACATTTAAACCAAGTTACTGTTAGTATAGTTCACAAATACTACAAACAGCCCCCCCCAAACACCATGTAGTGGACAATACACGTAAACACATGCAGTATTTTGACATTAAAGAAATTATTCAGGATGCTGCACAAACTAATTTATCTTTATAGCTCATGTTATTCTCTAATGTGTCTTCATCATCCAGTCTCCCTCATATAAAGATAATTGAATTTGTGCAGCAGACTCACAATACCAAGCCCTTAGCCAACACTTGATTATTATATGTTGATACGGTGCCCCGGGGAGGGCACGGCGAGAACGGGATGATGTCATGGATTTCCTTGTGTTTTTCGTTCTGACCCGACACCCTCATTCATAGATTCATATTCCTGCACCGTGAAATAAATTTCCTTTGAATCGTAACTTTTTACATAAAAAATAATTGTAAAAATAACATAAAAAATAAACCTGCCTTGCCAGGTAACACCATTCTTGAAATTCAAATGGTCAGGTGACTGCAGTGAAATACAAACTGAAACCTCACACAGGAGACCAGTTTTTACCTTTAATGCTGTAGTATGCTATTTATATCCTACCCAGCTCTGTAACCAGACACCCTGCTACCCTGATTGGTCAATAATATTTTTGTATTTCTGTGCTCTTATCAGTTCTTCTTCCTCCAGCCTCTTTCTTATCTGGTCAATTTTCTCTCCATCTGTCAAAATCAGAACCAAAATCCCACCAGCACCACATTTAACAAACAAAACCACACAAACACATGTTTACTTCTGCTCTACAGCTCTTCAGAAATGTACAGACTAGATTATCTATCTTACAAATGTAATCTTTGGCAGCTATGATTTAATGTTGCAGAAATATGGCTAATTTATTTAGGAACATTTTTGTTATGTTATAATTCCATAGGGTCACAATGTTGGATATGTGACATTTCTGGTATGCATATATTAAACTGATGAGAACTTTCATAAAGCTTGACTTTGATGAGACCTCAAAAGAACCAATTAATAAACAGGAACCTACCTATTATCTTGTCGGGTCTGGTGAATATGCTGTTGAGACTGGGAGCGTCCTGTGACCCCTGTGATGTGCCGGGCCTGCTGGAGTTCTTAGCTCTGAGCTGCTGGGAGATGCTGCCGCTGAGTTCGATGTAGTCCTGGTGCAGTTTCCTCACCTCCACCTGCAGGAGGTCCCTCTCTTTCTGCACAGTGCAGAGGCAGTTCTCCAGCACGGCCTGCTCCTCTCTCACTTTCCTGACTGTGCTCTCATACAGTTCCCACCTCTCCTCGCTCTCCCTCAGCTTGCCCTGCAAGTGCCAGGTGTCGTCGCCCATCTTGGCCGCGGCGGCCTTAGCCTCCGCTTCCAGAACAATGCATTGATCCCGAGCCTTCTGGGTCCCCAGCCTGCTGGCTCCGAGCTCCTCCCTCAGCCGTGCCACCTCGCTCGCCAAACTCACCACCTTGCCCTCCAGCTGGTCTTTCTCTCGGCTCACCTTGGTGCAGCGCTCATGGGCCTGGTCCAGCAGCGCCTTGGCGCCGCCCCTGTCCTCCAGGGTGCTCTGCGGCTCTCCCTTCAGGCTCCCGGGGCTCTCTGCCAGCCTGTGGTTCTCAGACGTGAGCTGCTTGCATTGTTTTTCCACGGCCTTATTGTGAGCGCGGAGCTCCTCGTATTTGCGCAGGATTCGGCCCAGCTCTTTGGTGCATTCCCTGCAGTACTCCTCCACCTTCTTCATCCTCTTTTGAACATCCTGCTTCTCGTCTTCTGGAGGAAAGCATCCGTCCTCGCGCTGCTGGTCGTCCCTCCTGCCCGTCTCCTGCTGGACCTCTGCGTTCAGGGAATGCGCCACTTGTTTCAGCATCTCATGGGGGGCTTGGTCGGCCTTGGACCTCTCTGAGAGTGTTTTGGGTTTGGAAGCAGGGCCGCCACAGTCGACCGTTTCTTGAGACGTGATGCTTCCTTTTACTTTCTTGTTGAGGAGCAGGTTTTCCTCCTCCAGTGAGACCAGAGCATTCTTCAGCCTGCTGACTGTTTCTTCCAGCTGTGCCATTCGGTCTGATTTGCTGGCAGTTGCAAACTGACAATCACCGTGGTTGTCCACACGCAGAGAGGTCCCTGAACCATCTGTCTTGGATGAAGGTTTTTGAGCTGATTGGAGCATTGCTGATATACTGGTCTCTCTTTTCAGTACCTCATTGACGTCCCCCATATTTTGAAGGCTATGAGATGGTCCCTCATTGCCTCCCTCTATCCTTTTAACGTTAACGTTACTCCTCTGCATTTCAGATTGCCAATATGCTCTCTGAACAAAGTCCCGCAGGAGAGGTGGGCTCCTTTCATCCTCAGAGTTCGGATCCATTAAATTAAGGACGTCAGCTAAATAAGAAAATTTTATAATAACTCCGATTTTGTTTAACACTTACAACTGTACGTTACATTAGGAAGCTGTCACCAACGATGTGCTCTGTCTGTCTGTGTTCTGTCTTATCTAACTGTTAATGTTAAACGAGCAATAGGCTAATCATTCAAATGAGGCCTAACGTTAGCTAACCTAGCTATGTTGGGAAGCTACCGTAACTTTTTCAGTACGCCTAGGCACTCGAAATGTCCCAGCTTGATAACCAAATTATGCAATAATGTGTGATTTTATATAAAATAGCTGCTTACCTAGTATAGAAAAATATAACCATTCGGGTTGCTTAGCTTGGAGCCGCAAGATCGCTAACTTTAAAGCTGCCGCAAACTAACGAATTTCCACATCATGGTTGGTATGGTAACGAAAACGATGCAGCAAACTGACAGTTCTTGGCGAATGAAGAACCCCGATCACACTTCAGCGTTTCTTTATTTGTACGGATTCAGTAAAGGCAAGCATTCCTTTAATATTCACAACAAATGTGCAAAACTCGAAAACAACAGCAGGTTAAACATGAAACAAGTATAGAAACTGTTTCTGTGCAAGTGAAATGAAATAAATTGGAAAACCAAATGTGCACAGTCTAACCACCCCCCACAAATTTTTTTTTTTTACAAGTTACTAGTTTACAAGTTTCAATTTCCATTTTTAGAGAATGGACACATTACCTTTTTAAACATGCCATGAGGCTACTTATTTTCATTCCCCAGTTTAGAATGCCCATTCACAGTTGTGTGCCCATCCCATCTACTGGCCTCAGGTATGATAGGCCAGGTAGTGCACTTGGCCTGAGATTCTTCTCAATCTGTAGTCCACCACCTTTGCTGTTTATTGTGCAACTGTCAACTGACAGACCACAGGTGCCCGATCGACTGAGGAACCATTCCTGCAGGATGAGCCCGGGAATATCCTGCTCAATAAAACACTACTTACTGGGCCATTTATCATATGGATATCATATTGATATCCAACCACAGTCACTGCGTTGTTAGAGGAGCCAGACCATGCAGTGAAATAGGCTTTTACATACATATAGTAGTAAGAAAACCCTTAGTCAATCAATATGATATATTCTCATGAATCAGGAGGACATCAATAGCAATAATAAAACCTCTGAAAATTAATTGTATGTTAATTGTTAGACCACACTCTTGCTGTGACCCATTCCTTTCCTCAAACATAATAATAGCAGGGCCTGGTTGTTATTGTCCTTTTTTTGTGGATTTGGGGGGAGGGGGGGTCTTCCTCGGTGCGTGAAAGGCATGTGCTGTGGCTTCCGCTCGCATGCTGGGTCAGGTGATCTACGCCGAGGGGTAAGTCGCCACAAGGTCGTGTCCCTCCGGCGGTTTCATCCGGGCGCGGGCGTGGGTTTCACAGTACAGCTGGCTCCCCACGAAGAAGTAGCCCCTCTGCTTGAGGCTGACATCACAATCGGAACAGACGAAGCATCCTGGGTGGCGGTAGTTTTCCCGAACCTTCACCACCGTCCCCCTGGGACAGGAAAAAAGAGACAAGGGAAAAAAGGGAGAAGTGGATGAGACTCCATGGAAGGTAAGCAGCTGCTTTTTCAAAATGAATCAGACAGCCAGTTTCTCATATTGCTAAGCGCTAGGGAAGTGCAAGGCGCAGGGTACAGCAACTAAGTTGTAGGGATGTTTAGATGGCTGTACCATTATTCTGGCCATAAAATTTCCCAAATCTATAAAATTAGTAACAGTAACAGTTCAGGTTATTTATTGACGTGGTGTCAAAAATGTTATAGTACCAATAGACACTGATCAAAAATAGGCTCAGACGTCCTAGGACTGGATCAGCCTTAATGACCAAATGTATCCCACCCTACAGACACCATCTCCCACAGCACAGTGTCCTCGTTATTGCATGACTGACTGATTCCTGCCCCCAGCCGTGTGGCGGTAAGCTGGGATGAAGGTTTGAATGCGGATGTTGAGCACTCACACGATGCCGTTTCCACACTTGTCACAGATGGGGAGTTTCTGCAGGGTACCTGTGGGGGTCGGGGGCTTTGCCACTGGAGCCTTCACTGTTCGTGTGACGACGGGCCAATCACCTGCAGAAACATTCATCACTGCAGTGGCCGGGTGGCGATGGAGCATTTGACATGACATGAGGCTTTAGGCACAAACTTGCTTGAGCTTTTGGCTCGACCTGGTGGGACAGACTGGAAATGTGACTTGTGAGAACAGGAGTTAAGCTGAAAAATCAGGTAGATCCCGTTACTGGTGCCTTGTTGCCATCTAGTGGTACAATGAAGGTACTGCACTACTTTGGGAGAGTCGTTCAGCTGTTCAGGATGCACAGAAATGGAAATATCTGAAAATCTTGTAGTTTCCTCTGTATGATATTCTTGGAGTCAAAACAAAGATTCTCAAAATGTATTGGCCGCATCTTTTGAGGCCCGGAAGAACCTCGCAGATGTACTTCCCCACTCAGGCTGTCAGGCGATAGCTGTTCACTATCCAAACCTTCACGTGAGCTCTGGCCTTCATCGTGTAAACAGTGCATAACTATGTTTAGTCTGTCTAATCACGCAAACCGTGTAGTAGAATTTCCTCTCTTTTTGCCCAGAAAGATGTCTGAGGCAGCGGGACTCACCATCGTTTTCCACGAAGCCCTGCAGGGCCTTGAAGGAGCCGGACTGTCGAGGCTCATGATGTTCCTCCTCTTTCTCTTGCAGCATGCGGTACACATGGGACTCTTCAATGGAGGTGAGCTTCTTACTGCACAGAGAGAGGAAGCACTGGCATAAACTGCTGCACAGCACGCACGTGTACACGCTGTAATAGAGCGGTTCTAACTATACATTTTCCTGGGAACCAGGCTCTTTTTATAAATGGTTCAAATGGGCCAAAACATTTTCCACATTCTATGTAATAAACAATGCGCTGATAATATGCATTGTATGTGTGCGAGTAAATCAAGTAGTTTACCCTCTTATTGCATAGCTATTAGAATTTTGTCGCTACTTGGAGCTACACTATCTCTTTCCAGGTGCAGATCTGGACATAGTCTTCAAATGGTTTATAGTCTTTCATGATTTCATTGTGCAAACTACGGAAAGGTAGTGCCTCAACACACGCACGCACGCACGCACACACAGGCCACAGGCCGTGAGAACGGGGCAGCAGTACGGGTGCTCACCTCTCTTGTTTGTCAGGAACAAGGCCCCGCAGCTGTCCATGAAGGGCGTCCTGGATATTGCCTGATGAGTACAGGCCTATGGGCGAGTTGTAGGCCGCGCTCACCACCTGCCTTTTGTCGTCAATGTTGGCGGCCGCCACAAACGGTTGGGCCCTTACGTTGTGACTGGCGCCGACTGGCTTGTACTCCTGCGCACAAAGCCAAACACAAACAGGGAGGGCTGCATGCAGTTGTCACAACTTTGAATAGAGAGCAATGTTAGTGTTCTGTACCAAGGAATGATGTCATGCATTTGGCGGTCATGTGAATGAATGGAAAATGCAAATATATTGCAAATAACAAACTAGCAGCACGAAGCAAACAAACTATTTACGTATTTTATTTATCATAGCAAAGGGCAAAGTGCACTGCTGTTGGACTGAATCCTTCCTTTGGTTTATGCACTGTGTCCGTGACTTACTTGTGGTTCTGCCTCTAAATTGATTTGGAAGGGGTTGGCTTTGCCATCCTGCACTACATGAGGGGACCACAGTCTGGTCTCTGGCCTGTAACAAGAACAAGCTTACTGATACTCTGTCATGACCAAGGTGCCAATATGTCAATATAATGTGAAATCAAACAGTACATTAAAAATGTAAAATAAATAAATAAATAAAAATAGACAATTATTTTTCCATACTGTTATATTTACCAAAACAATTCAGATTAATTAATCAAACTGCGAGTCTTCTTCCTGCAAACACAGCTCCCTGGGCGCATCGCAATATTCTTCACTCCCCACCTCCTTTCCTCCACTCCCCCACTACCACTCCTCTTTCCTCATTATATCAAGTGCCCAAAATTTTAAAATGTGTGCAATCTAAATCCCCCCAACAGAATTCCCTTATTTTAACGAAAATATCTTCCCATATATTGAATCCGACATCAGCCATTTCCAGGCCCAGGGAAATGTTCTGATCTGCGGGAACCTAAATGCCAGGACTGGTGGAGAGCCAGACTTCACCAGCACACAGGGAGACAAATATATAACTGGCAAAAATATTAACTTTCCCATTTATTCCCCTAGGAACAACTATGAAAAAACTACAAACGCCAATGGAAAGCAAATTGTGCAGCTCTGCCGTGCCATGGGTCTGTACATCGTCAATGGTAGGTTAAGAGGGGACTCCTTCGGACGGTACACCTACAGCTCAACTCTTGGCAGTAGCACAGTAGATTATGCAATTACAGATTTAGATCCAGTCTCTTTGAGAGCATTCACGGTCAAGCCACTAACCCCTCTGTCAGATCACAGTCAAATTACTGTGTATCTAAAAAAGACAGAAAAAAATAACAAACGTGCCCAGCCCAGTAAGCTGTACAATAGTAAGCAACCATACAGATGGGCCCAAAACAGCATTGAGGATTACCAGAAAGCAAATGGCAATTCGGAAATCCAATCTCTCTTGGATTCCTTTCTGGTCTACACATATCCTCACAATGAAGAATGAGTAAACCTTGCTGTAAACCATATAAACAACATATTTGACAGTTTAGCATGTATATCAAATTTGACAAAGAATTCATTTAAAAATCATTTTAAAAAGAACAAAAATGAAAAATGGTTTGATTCGGATTGCAAAAACACGAGGACAATTCTCAGAAAATTATCTAACCAAAAACACAGACAACCAGAACATCAGGAACTACGCCTTATTTATTGTGAAACACTAAAACACTATAAAAACACACTCAAACCAAAAAAGAACAGTACATCCAAAACCAACTAAATTAAATTGAAGAATCAATTAAGTCAAATAAATTGTGGGACAATTGGAAATCTTTAAACAAACCACACCATGATGAATTGGCCATCCAAAATGGAGAACTATGGAAGAATCATTTTGAACAATTATATAGTCAGACGATAAAGAATCCAGAACAAGATATAAATAGAGATACAAAGATACAAAACTGAATAATCTTGAAAAAATCATTAAAGACAATCAGAACCCTCTAGATTATAAAATTACAGAATCAGAACTTGCAGAAAAATTTTATGTCTTGCCATCAAAAAAAAGCCTGCGGGGCAGATGGCATCTTAAATGAGATGCTGAAACACACAGATCACAAATTTAGCTTAGCCATTCTAAAACTGTTAAATTTTGTGCTGAGTGTGGGTCTTTTCCCTGAAATCTGGAACCAAGGACTCATAACCCCTATTTTCAAGAGTGGAGATAAATTTGACCCTAATAACTACAGAGGCATCTGTGTTAACAGTAATCTGGGGAAGGTATTTTGCAGTATTTAAAATTCAAGAATCATAGACTTCCTTATTAAGCAATGTCTTAAGTAAAAGTCTAATTGGATTCCTACCAAAACACCGGACATCTGATCACATGCACACCCTAGTGGATAAATATGTGAACCAAAACAAAACCAAAATTTTTGCTTGCTTTGTTGACTTCCAGAAAGCATTTGATTCAATTTGGCATGAAGGCTTATTTTTTAAACTTATTGAAAGTGGTGTAGGGGGGAAATGTTATGATGTCATCAACTCAATGTACACAAACAGCAAATGTGCGGTCAAAATTGGAAATAAACAAACTGATTTCTTCACACAGGGGCGTGGAGTGAGACAGGGTTGCAGTTTGAGTCCGACCCTATTCAACATTTATATAAACGAATTGACAAAATTACTGGAGCAATCTGCAGCACATGGCCTCACTCTACATGACACAGAAATCAAATGTCTTCTGTACGCAGATGACCTGGTTCTGCTGTCGCCCACAAAAGAGGGATTACAGCAGATTACACCTGGCTCTGTTAGAACATTTCTGTCAGACCTGGGCCCTGACAGTTAACCAAAAGAAAACTAGAATATTAATTTTCCAGAAAAGGTCCAGATCTCAGGGAATCACTCAAAACTTTACCCTAGGAAAAAATAATATAGAAACAACAACTAATTATACTTATTTAGGCTTAAAAATCAGTTCCACAGGAAATTTCAGCTTGGCCATGAATTAACTGAAAGAGAAAGCAAGAAGGGCTTTCTATGCCATCAAAAAATCTATCAAAATCAAAATTCCAATTAGGATCTGGCTCAAAATATTAGAATCAGTGATCAAACCAATTGCACTTTATGGCAGTGAGGTGTGGAGTCCACTTACACAATTTGATTTTGTTAAATGGGACAAACATCCAATTGAGATCCTGCATGCTGAACTCTGTAAAAGCATCCTCCAAGAGGAAAACCCCAAACAATGCATGCAGAATTAGGCCAATATCCTCTAATAATAAACATCCAAAAAGGAGCCATCAAATTCTGGAAACATATAAAAATGAGCGACCCCAAATCATATCATTTTATAAAGCCCTGCTCTGCCAAGAGCTGAACATAGAAAGGAGTCAACACAAGCTTGAATGCTATTTGGCCCTAAAAAGACAGTACACATTGGCAGAATATTTGACCATGGTGACTGATAACTTATCAACTTACTGATTAACTTATATTTGGTTACTTATTATTTATGTATTTATTATTCCAGTGTATTAGTACTATGTAATGTGTCATTGTTAATTCATATGCCAATAAAGTATTATTGAATTAAAGGGTTGCCGGTCCTCCGCTACACGTCACAACATCCTTTAACTGTGACGACATAGTACTGCGTCTCGTACCTTATTGCATAAATATACAAGGACAAAAAATATTTTTTTCCGATTTAAGGTTGACACGTTTGTCTTGCCACGGGATAAACTGTTACAATGCTGTAGCTTTGCCTGTCACTATGTTCACATACATAAATGCATGTGAAACCAACGCTTGTAAGCAAACAGACAAATAAGACAGAAAGGTGCTGGGCTAGCTAGCTACCTGTAAGTTAACGTGAGAAACATAGCCTACCGACTGGTTGTGTGAAAGCAAGTTAAAGTTACTTCACATGTGTATAGGCTATATATAGATAACTGTTTTTATAACTATTACATTATATTATTATTATGATTATTATGTTATGTTATTACAGCTTATTAGCACATAACGCTCGCTATTAGTCCGTTTGCTAGCTAGCATTCCATTCCTAGCTTTGTTTCTGTGTCGCATGGCAACAGCTACACTGAGGACTATTTTCTCTGCTGCTGAAATTTAATTCATAACGTTAATTTAAAATAGTTTTATTGAATTTGTGCCTTGTCCTTATATATTATTTACAATATAGCTGGCAACCGTTTTATACAAACAATAAGGTAACTCGACGCTGTACAATATCGTCAATATAGTCACAGTTATATAAAGGGTTGCGTTGTGTCGAATTCTGTTTCCCCACGAAATCATGTTCCCCCTAGCGTTGCTGCGCAATTTTCTCAGGAAATAGCGTAATGGGCGCGCGACCTGAGATGAGCTCGCTCCCAAGGAGGAATGCTCGTGCCACTTACGCGAATCTCAGTTTGTATAGGCTACGTTTCAAGCGATTTGTTCTTTTGCGACAAGGAAATCTTAAGATCAGAAGCCAAGATATGCAGGTCAGCCTATACGTAAAACAGTGAAATACGTTCAGAAAAGCAGCAAGTGTTCTGGTGGCTTTGTCGTCAGTTTGTATGGTGTCAGTGACTTGGTTAGTAAAAACATTCGTTCACTTAGTCTTGTAACGAGTACGTTACATAACCGACTGTATAAAATATATATGAAGCCCAATGAACATGATCAGACTGTTTATGAGTAAGATATACAATAAACGTCATACTACAGTTATTTTGACCGTGTCTGAGTATATTATTATTAGTAGCCTACTGTCATTATTATTCCTACGAGTAGAAGAGGATGTGGTGCGGTATTAATGATGGTGGTATTACGAATAGTGGTAACGTTAGTGGTAGCTAAAAGATACGTGATGCTACGGTTATTTTCTTTATCTGGCATTAGTATATTTTTGCATTTTATATGTGTGTGTATATATGTATATGGATACATGTATATATGCAGTATATATATATATACATACATACACAGTATAGATGAGTGTGTGTGTGTGTGTGTGTGTGTGTGTGTGTGTGTGAAAAACGCTATATATAAAGTGAATTAATTATTAATAATTAACATTATTGTTATTAGTAGCAGTACATTACATTACATTACAGTTATTTGGCAGACACTTTTATCCAAAGTGATGTACAATAAAGGTTCTGTCACCTTCCCACTCCCTATTTTCCAAAAAAAAAATACATTCAACAAACTAATACTGGTAATGCATCACCCAAAATAGTCAATTCACCAAGTTTCACCATTTTACCACCTAATCTGTCCGTTTCCATAGGGGGAACAGTATCTGACGGCTGAATTTAACCCCATCAGATATCGTGCCCCCTATGATTCTGCAGAAAGGAAGGGCTCACATACACCAAACTAATAGTGGTAACACATCTCCCCATATAGAGATAATTCACCAAGTTTCACCATCTTACCACCTTATCTGTCCGTTTCCATAGGGGGAACAGTATCTGACGGCTGAATTTAACCCCATCAGATATCGTGCCCCCTATGATTCTGCAGAAAGGAAGGGCTCACATACACCAAACTAATAGTGGTAACACATCTCCCCATATAGAGATAATTCACCAAGTTTCACCATCTTACCACCTTATCTGTCCGTTTCCATAGGGGGAACGGGATCTGACAGCTGAATTTAAACCCATCAGATTCCGTGCCCCCTATGATTTTGCAGAAAGGAAGGTCTCACAAACATCAAACTAATAGTGGTAACTCATCTCCCCATATAGAGATAATTCACCAAGTTTCATTATCTTACCACCTTATCTGTCCGTTTCCATAGGGGGAACGGGATCTGACAGCTGAATTTAAACCCATCAGATTCCGTGCCCCCTATGATTTTGCAGAAAGGAAGGTCTCACATACACCAAACTAATAGTGGTAACTCATCTAACCATATAGAGATAATTCACCAAGTTTCACCATCTTACCACCTTATCTGTCCGTTTCCATAGGGGGAACGGGATCTGACAGCTGAATTCAGGCCTGTCAGATACCGTGCCCCCTATGATTCTGCAGAAAGGAAGGGCTCACATACACCAAACTAATAGTGGTTACTCATCTCCCCATATAGAGATAATTCACCAAGTTTCACCATCTTACCACCTTATCTGTCCGTTTCCATAGGGGGAACGGGATCTGACAGCTGAATTCAGGCCTGTCAGATTCCGTGCCCCCTATGATTTTACTAACCAAGTCACTGACACCATACAAACTGACGACAAAGCCACCAGAACACTTCCTGCTTTTCTGAACGTATTTCACTGTTTTACGTATAGGCTGACATGCATATCGCGGCTTCTGATCTTAATATTTCCTAGTCGCAAAAGAACAAATCGCTTAAAACGTAGCCTATACAAACTGAGATTCGCGTAAGTGGCACGAGCATTCCTCCCTGGGAGCGAGCTGATTTCAGGTCGCGCGCACGTTACGCTATTTCCTGAAATAACTGCGCAGCAACGCTAGGGGAAACATGATTTCGTGAGGGAACAGAATTCGACACAACACCTGCCCTCCGCTACACGTCACAACATCTTTAACTGTGACGACATAGTACTGCGTCTCGTACCTTATTGCTTAAATATACAAAGACAAAAAATATTTTTTCCCGATTTAAGGTTGACACGTTTGTCTTGCCACGGGATAAACTGTTACAATGCTGTAGCTTTGCCTGTCACTATGTTCACATACATAAATGCATATGAAACCAACGCTTGTAAGCAAACAGACAAATAAGACAGAAAAGTGCTGGGCTAGCTAGCTACCTGTAAGTTAACGTGAGAAACATAGCCTACCGACTGGGGTAGTGGAGGGCAGTATGTTTCTCACGTTGTAACAGTATATTTATGCGATCAGGGCGCAGTGGAGACAGAGCTGCACTTCCTAATGGAATGCACAAAATACCAGGAAATTAGAACACTTAAAAAAAAAATAATTAGAACAATGTTACCCAAATTCCCAATTTATGATAATCTTGAAATGCTCCCCGACATACTCGGGGAGAAAACCGAATGTGTGGCATTGGCTGCAACTTATGTGGCCTCCTGTCACAAAATGAGGGACAAACAGTGAGGCACCATCTCCTTTATCTGAAATGTTAATGGATATTTTATTGTTACTGTCCTTATTAGTGTTTGTCGTTCAACAATTCATGTAGATTGTAGATTTGGTTACTTATTATTTATGTATTTATTATTCCAGTGTATTAGTACTATGTTATGTGTCATTGTTAATTGTTTTATTGTTAATTGCTTTGGCAATATTGTTCATATACAATAATGCCAATAAAGCATTATTGAATTAAAGGGTTGCCAGCCCTCCGCTACACGTCACAACATCCTTTAACTGTGACGATATAGTACTGCGTCTCGTACCTTATTGCATAAATATACAAGGACAAAAAATATTTTTTTCCGATTTAAGGTTGACACGTTTGTCTTGCCAGGGGATAAACTGAATGCTGTAGCTTTGCCTGTCACTATAAATGCATGTGAAACCAACGCTTGTAAGCAAACAGACAAATAAGACAGAAAGGTGCTGGGCTAGCTAGCTACCTGTAAGTTAACGTGAGAAACATAGCCTACCGACTGGTTGTGGGAAAGCAAGTTAAAGTTACTTCACATGTGTATAGGCTATATATAGATAACTGTTTTTATAACTATTACATTATATTATTATTATGATTATTATGGTATGTTATTACAACTTATTTGCACATAACGGTAGCTATTAGTCCGTTTGCTAGCTAGCATTCCGCTAGCACTGCGTCTCGTACCTTATTGCTTAAATATACAATGACAAAAATTCACTTTTTCCGATTTAAAAAAAAAAAAAAAGATGTTTTAAATCGTAAGATACATTTTTTTGCAGTGTATCAGGTGGAATAGAAAACCAGCAGTACTACTGGCCACAAAGACCAGACGTACATATCATAGATAGACCATCACCCTGTAGAGAGTTGGGTTTAGTGTTTTCACATATATTAACCGTATCAGTGCTGACGGAGTTTTCCACAAAGAGAAGTTGGAAGTTGAGAGCCGACAGAACGCTCCATACTTGGCTTGGGCAGTGGTCATGTGACCGTACAATAACATCAGAGCCACCCCGCCCCCGCCCCCCCCCCCCCTTGCTGCGGAGAGGGGGGGGGGGGGGCATACTTCTGGGGGATTTTTTTTTTTAGCACAGCTACAAAACAGCAAACTTGTGTTCGAATAGCAGAATGTGAATGTTGACTTCTTTGTGGAAAATGTGCACACGTGATCAGCTCCATTTCGGCATTCGCCTTCCTCCTGACCCCATTCTATTTTCAGTGATGTGGACAGTAGTGAGAACAACTCCGTGGGCTGCACCCAGTGGCAAGTAAAGCAGCGGGTGAGTGACTGTAAACTACTGAAATGACATCACCACTGCGACCAGCCGGCTGTCATCCATCTTGTGTCACATCAAAGGCTTTTCAAGCACCCACAGGAAAGAACACAAACTTTCTGGGCTTTGTGTCGTTGGGAATTTAAAGGCCCCTCTTAACCTTGAAATTTCAGTGACCGGCCAGTGCCAATGAGGCAAATCCGGTCTATGCCTTTCTGACATGAACACTTGTCACCATGGAAACTGGAGCCAGCCCGTCTGCCAGGCCCATAAGGCCTGATTTACTAAGACGTTTAACAGGTGCAAAAACTTTTAGCACACACAAAACCAATAACAAAACCAATGATTGGTGCAAACCAAATACCATGACCAATCATGTGTCATGTTATTGGTTTTGCGTGTGCTAAAAGGTTTTGTACACACTAAGGGTCTTAGTAAATCAGGCTTTTGTGCAGTTTTCAATGTCTTCCTTGTTATTACACCATGATTAAAATTAGGATGGCTCTGCTCTGTGTGACTTTTAAACATTTTGGACAAATTTGTTTGTTCTGTAAATTTACTCTACCATGTTAAGCTCTCGCACTGCCTCGATTTCATGCACTATTCACACACACTGAATGCACTCACCTTTTGATGGTGAGGCTGAGCTTGTGATAGGACTCTTTGATTATGTTCTGAGCATCAGAGTGGGTCATAGTCTCCGTGGGGATTCCCCCTATGGCCACGATGAGGTCACCAGGGCACAGGTTCGCCATTGACGCTTTGCTGCTGGGAGTGATCTATGCACACACACACACACACACACACACACACACACACAAAGATAGGACAGTGTTTATCATACACAATACAACAGTATCATACAGGACATGCGTGATGTACCCTACATAACCATATGCACATACATCACAATGTATGTTTGTAGCTCTTTCATTTATTAATAGTTAATCCATATTTATAGGATGACCATGGCATAATTACTAAGTATTACAACTAATGTGAACTCACCTTACAGCCCATTGTCTAATTTGACTTTTTTTATTGGCAAAAACATTAAAATCACTGCTTTCGACTTATTGATCTCCTGTATTGTGATTTTAACGTGTATCTAGGTGGTTCAACATTATATTTATCTTGAGTGCATACATACACAGGACACAGAGTCAGCTAACAGACTGATGAATGCAACCTTTCCCAGCAGCAACTAGCTGCTTAGTGAAAATAGAGGCAGAGCGATAGTTGCTCAAGTGTTTAAAAACAAATTGTGATTCATTTTAAGATTTCTGTAAACAGACAGTGGGTTTTCAAAATGAATTCCAGGGATGAAATTTGATTGTGGATTAGAAACAGCTGCTGGAATTGAAATAGATTTGGGCAGTAGGGCCTACACTGGGGTGCACTTGAGCTTTAAACCTTTTTTTCTGTTGACCCGACATGGCTCCCTTCATCCTATGGGTAGAGTGTGATTACTAAAATTAAACTGGTCCCATAATAATGGTCAATGACACTGAGGTCAGACTGACTCCACAGTGTCGTGGTTGGGTGAACGGTGCCTTGGAGCATGTACTGACCTCAGTGTCAGAGTCCATGAGAAGTTGTGAGAGCATTCGGGGGTTGTGGAAAACAGATGGACACTCAGTTTATGGCTTTCCCAGCAAAGGCAAAACAAGACGTATAAAAATGAGCAGGAGCAAAATGGCTGCTTCCTGTTTGTATGACGGGGATCCGATCGCGTTTGGGACAAGGCAGGGAAGGATGAACTTCCTCTCTCGGCTCCAGCATTGGTCCTGCTGAGGACTCCACACAGGGAACAGGGGCGTTAACTTTCCATGGTTCTTAAATAAATACTGAAATTAACGCCCCCCACTGATGAAGCTGGGTGTCACACATGATTGTTCACCACAGTGCTTCGTTGCAAAACAGCTAAAAACATTTTCAGTGTGATAATATCTCATCAATTGAATTGCAATCAAGTAGATCAGTAGCATTCTGGGCTCTCTAAAGTGCGGCAGTGAAACACGTCAAACCTCACATGCTTTTCCCCTCCAGGGATCCGAGAGAATCTTTTCCTTTTTCAGTATAACTGCTGCCTTGCGCGTTCTGGAATGCCGCGAGCCACGTGGACACCTCTCAAAGTGCTGCTGGTCTCATTCCGAGTATGAGGAGCAATGTAAACAGTTTCCCCCGGTGGAGTAAACGTACGCTGTGGTCCAAGGGTCTTGACTGTGTCCAGATAGAACCTGGACACCTGCAGGCTGATCTGTCATGGGACCCCCCCGCCCCCGCCCCCGCCCCCCTCCCCTCCCCATCTCCGAAACTTGTGGTAGGAAGTAAACAGGCCCATAAATGCTAATGTCATACGAGCTCTTTTTTTACTGTCTCAGTTTGAGGCTATCCAGAGTGGTGACGACACCAGATTAATGGCACTGATCCCTCATCTTCTAGCAGCAACGGCAGCAGCCATGTCAGTGATCCCATGGCGACTGAAGGTTAAGACCTTCTTTCCCCAGGCAGTAATAAACAGACAGGATTATCTTTTTTGGGAGGGCACAGGCTGGCATGAATGCCCTTTGAAACGTATCCAGTCAGGCGCCTCCTCTTTTCACTCAGCGACCGTCCAGTCGTTGCGTCAGAGGAATGCACATTAATCACAGCTGGTTCAGGCAGACCCCAGGTGTCCAATCAGGGTGAGCGACCACGAGCGCTGAGCCCAGACTTTTAGTCTGGATTTAAACGGGCTCTGCTCTGTACATTTGCATTTAATTAAATTTAAAGTATTAACAACTTCTTAGATTGCCCTCAGAGTTTTTATAAGATCCTGGAGTGTGGAGGGACACTGAGATGGGTGACAGGTGACAGGGTGCCAACTGTCTCCACAAAAGGTGTTAATATCCCTGTGGAGCTTGTTTGCTACCACCACTGGGGTACCCTGCACCTGAGTCTTCTACAATTATTTTTTCCAATTCATCCTAGAGGAAGTGGATATGCTCCATTCGCACAATCCTCCTGACTGAATTTATTCAACTCTATTCTAATCTATGAAATGTATTAAATACCATAGAATAAGGGTGAACACCCAGGAAAATGACTACAGGAGACAGCAGGTCATCATTGTCATCATTACCATCGTTAGTATCATACACACATAACTCAAACTGACTTGGGCGCCTAATGTTGTGTAAAACATGACACAATTAATCAATGTTCCATTTTAAACTGTCAACTCAGCAGACAACACCACCCGACAGTTTCCTTTAAAGATAGAATGGTCGTCTCTTTTGCATGTATCATGTATTATTCATATCCAGAAAACTTTCACAGATTGTTATTGTGATACAAATTGGATCAATGAAATCACACACACACACACACACATTATATTGTGTGTTTGTGCGTGATCAGTACAAGGCAGTTAATGTTCCAGTTACTAAGCCAGCTGAATATGTTACACAAACAAACAGTTTGAAGGATTTAACCAAAAATGGAAAAGAGCGAGTGTGTGTGTGTGTGTGTGTGCTGGATATGGTGGATGGATATTTATACAGTATGGGCTGGTTTCCCACACACACATTTTTTCAAAGGAGATCTTCATCGAATCTTTTTTTTAGACTAGGACTAGGCTTAATCCATGTCCGGGAACCCTTCCCTATATGAGGTCCTAGGGGTTGGTCCCAAATTAACCAGGAGAATAAACAACCAAACCCAAAATCCAGATCGGTTTAGCTACCTGGGAACTGACAACACCTTTAAGAGTGGCTTCAGAGGAAGAAAAAACTCCTGTAAGCCTTCCCCCGAGCTCTAGACATTCTACAATACGACATTATATTGTAACTGACACGCAGTTATTATAACAAGCCTCTTGATTGCTCCTATAGCATACAGTATGCACAGTTATAAAGGCTTGTACAGTTCAGAGTCGACGTCCAAGTCTCATGCTGCGATGATTTATAAAGTGTCATCTATGCAGCTCAGATATTCAGAAGCATGCCCTCTGTTCTCAGTCAGGCCAGAGATCGGGCTCTGCGTTTCATCGCCATAGTTTCCAGTCACACGGCAGACGGGAAGGTGAGCCAAGTTCTGATGAAAGCCAAGTTCTGATGCGGAAACGCCCACGCTGTGCTCCGCGACTGCACATTTTGGGAAACATACCTGGGTGTGTGCACGCTCAGTAGGACCAAACATGGCATCGCTGCTGAAAGACCTACGTCTGAATACCTGCCTCTCTTCTCTTACTTTTGACTGCATATTTATCAGTTACCCCATCAATGCCCCTCCGTGAACTCAGTTAATGAGCCTGACCCTTGACTGGTTCTCGAACAGAACAAGATATTCACATCTCCCAACCCCCTGAGACGCTCAGCACCTGAGACGTATGTCTAAGAATCAACTTTCAGTCACAGTTTTTTGCTTCGCACACCTGCTAGCGAAAGGAGACCTCCACGGGGTCGTTTAAAGTCATGCAGACACACAGAGACGTGGAGGAAAACTCAGGGCTGACCCCACGGTAATGACCCTCGAGCCAGGACCATGAGTGGGTCTCCCGTGACTCACCCTGGAGAGAGACAGGGGCTGGTTAAAGTCCTTCCCTCCTGACAGACGGAACCCCCACGGGGCCGGCCCGGCCAGGACAACGGTCTGTGTCATTCCCTCTTTGTTGGGACGGCGACGGTAGAGCTGAGGCCTGCTGGCAGTTTTCCTTCCCTCCCAGGCACAAGCGGTCCCCTCAGTCTCCCCTTCTGCATGCTTATAACAGGGGCGTGTATGCATGAGGGAGGGCCCCACCCCCAAGTGAGGTCACTGGGCTTATTGAGGATCTGAGGCAGTGCACAATCTCTCTCTTTCTCTCTCTCTCTCTATATATATTTCTCTCTCTCTCTATCTTTCTCTCTCTCTCTCTCTTTTTCTCTATTTTTCTCTTTCTCTCTCTCTCTCTCTCTCTCTCGTTTTTGCCAAAACATCATCAACAGAACATAAAACACAAAATGTCATGCTAGTTTTGCTCATTCTCCACCCTCTTTCTTCTTTTCTTCTGGCTGTCATTGCCAGAACATTCACAAAAAAACACCCACAAAAGCCATCCCAATTTCAAAGCCCCCCCCCCCCCCCACTCTCTACACTTTTCATAACACTTACACTTAACAGAACCTGCATCCTGAAATCAATCACCCACCTAATATCTCTAAAATCAGTCAACAACGGGTCTGTTTATGACATCAATCCCCTGTAACGGTAGCCACTCCCACAGCACATGCAAAGAGATGCTGCTATGTTGTTTGACACACAAAACATTATGAACCAGCTCCCTCTATCCTTCTTAAAAGTAACAATGCCATCCCACTACATTCCTTTCTTAGGGCACAGGGTAGTTGCTGAGAAAGGCCTGTCCCTCTTCCTTTAGACCTGATCCGCTCCGTGTCACAGCTCTGTGTTAGCGTTCCCTGTACAGCCCTGTGTTAGCATTCCCCGTACAGCCCTGTGCTAACGTTCCTGTGCAGCTCTGTTAGCATTCCCCGTGCAGCTCTGTGTTAGCGTTCCCCGTGCAGCCCTGTGTTAGCGTTCCCCGTACAGCCCTGTGTTAGCGTTCCCCGTACAGCCCTGTGTTAGCATTCCCCGTGCAACTCTGTGTTAGCGTTCCCCGTACAGCCCTGTGTTAGCATTCCCCGTGCAGCCCTGTGTTAGCGTTCCCCATACAGCCCTGTGTTAGCGTTCCCCATATAGCCCTGTGTTAGCGTTCCCCGTACAGACCTGTGTTAGCATTCCCCGTGCAGCTCTGTGTTAGCGTTCCCCGTGCAGCTCTGTGTTAGCGTTCCCCGTACAGCTCTGTGTTAGCGTTCCCCGTACAGCCCTGTGTTAGCGTTCCCAGTGCAGCACTGTGTTAGCATTCCCTGTGCAGCTCTGTGTTAGCGTTCCCCGTGCAGCTCTGTGTTAGCGTTCCCCGTACAGCTCTGTGTTAGCATTCCCTGTGCAGCTCTGTGTTAGCGTTCCCCGTACAGCTCTGTGTTAGCGTTCCCTGTACAGCCCCGTGTTAGCGTTCCCATGCAGGCCTGCGGGGCTCCGACAGCTCCTGCCCTTATTTGGTCTGGAGCTGAAGCCCGACCTGAGTGGCCGGGGGCCCGTCCAGGCTCTGTCCCAACGGGGCCAATCTGGAACAGTCCCAGGAAGCCTCAGCTCGCTGCAGCAAGCCGAGCTTCCAAAAATCTACTAACCGCTCCACTGGGAGAAAAAAAAAAAGCTTCTACTTTGTTTTTTTGTTTCTCACAGCCTCTCCCTCTTTCGCAGAAGGACCGTGGGTCTATACTGCTGATATATTATGATGAAGAAAGGGGGAAAAAGATGAAATAAAGAGGTGAAAGAAAAGGTGAAACGGGCACTGTGTGGGAGCACATTCTGAGCGTGTGAGAACAGCACCCTATAGACTGCTGTGCTTAAGCAGAAGAAAGTCCACGGTAAGCTCACAGAGACACACGGTGTGTTCTACGCAAGCGGCCGTGGAGGGGTTAACCTGGCCCTATTTCCCGGGCACCCTTTTGCAAAAATAAACACGACAAAAATTAAAGCGTTGCATCTCGATTGCCACTTTGACATGCAGGTCCTCTGAAATAGCTGTGACTCCTTCTTTCTGAGAGGAAACACAGTGTACCCGGGATAGCAGGAGCCTTGTTTACTCAGTTGCTATGGCGGCGCGGGGGGACAAACGGACTCCCACACAGAGGGTTTGGGGATGTGCAGTGGCTGTTTACAGAGCATAAAGGCCCAAAGGGGTGGGAGAGACTTGCACCCCCAGCCTCTGATGGACAGAGAAAAATCTGACCTGAAATGTACACGCACACCCATACACACCAACAATTCCTCCTCATCGTTTTTTCCTCATTATTATTGTCATTGCACAATTGCTTAGCACTGACCCTTTTCCAGAGTGAAGTCTCTCCTATATCCAGTTATGAAGTTGTTTGCTTGTGCAGAAGGAATGTTAAGTACATGGCTCAAGGACAAAATTGTCATGCTCCCACCCTGGGATTGCGCCCAGAACACTCTGGTTCCAGTTTTCTTGACCCTGAACTTCACACTGTGGCTCCAGTGAAGATACTGTCGAGGAACTTCTCAGCTGAAGACACCGACTGGCTGAATAGAAGTATTTGAGTGACACGTGTGATTGTCACATGACCACAACTAGCCGATCCCAGTACAGACAGTCTGAGCATCAGTTAATTTGGAGCTTTCCTTGGCAAAATAATATTTTAGAAATAATGCAAATTTAGCAGGTATCATTTATTGAGTACAATCCCACAGTAAAATAAAAAGTTTAAAAACATGGTGTAAAGAGTTTGGCTGTCAGAATGCTGCAATTGTTCGCTGTGATTGTTCTTGGAGCGATAGGTCGGTAAGTATTTTTCTGGAAAGGTAGAGAGATCGCAGGATCCTTAGAAATGGCAGGTACAGCATCACTCTATTCTCCTCTATGTTGCAATTCAAAAAGTCCAGCATCTTCAACGTAGACCTGTGGGCCGTGAAACTGGCTGTAACAAAGAGACTGCAAAATAGTGCTTTTTTGCATTTTTCACATATTTTAGGTGTACATTCTTATATATCTTTGAGTTGTGCATAAACGTCATTTTCTGAACCCTTACAAAAAAGCATTGTGTAAGACTAAGGTAGAAATCCCTATTCCAAATGAAAAACATTTTAGCATGCACCAAAATATGTCATAAATTACAATATATTATTTATGACCGTATTCATACCGTATATGCATTCTTTACAAAACATTGAATAATATGGATAATGTTCAAAGGTGTATGGAAAATGACAGGTATACTGTATGTACACAAATTGAACGTGTACTTCTGTATTTTGTAATATATGCAGTATTGAGAAACTGTATCCCTAAATTTTGGGATTCAGTTGTCTGAAGATATTTTACATTTTCACATGGGGCTTTTGGCCCCATGGATTTCACTTGAGCGATATAAAAATGAAATGGCTTTAGTGCGAAAATATAATGACTAATGAAATAACTCAAGAAGGAAAAGCAAACTGAGGTTGGGTGAGAAAGACTTTATAAAGCAGTGGATTTCATCAATGTGCAGCTCCATACAAAACAGTAGAGGAGGGAGAAGCAACACAACAAAATCATAATTACATGTTAAGGTGCTTAAACGATTGTTCTGCTATACCTGTCCTTGCCCACGATAGTGTTTCCAATGCAAAAGGCGTGCTCTCTATCCACTTTGTAATATGAGAAAACAAGACAAATAACTTCAAAATAAAACTATGTCACTTGTGCAATAAACCAGAATTTGAAAAAAACAAGCTTAATCTCTTTATATCTGTGAACAATACTCTTTTTTTCCCATTCACAAACACAGGGTAAACAATAAAAAAGGTGGGAAATTAAATAAAGGCTGTTTTGGGGGATTTATTCTCCCCGATTTGTTTCGTACCATTGCTGTTTCCGAAGCAAATTTTACGGCCGTGCTCCGGAGAATTAAATCGCAGTAGATCGGGCACATTCCATATGTGTTTGAGCTACTGGTCAAGATTCACTGTGTGTACGATTGAAGTCTCCAAGGAGCATTTTTGTGAAACCCCCCCCCAACTGAAAGGTTTAAAAATACATTTCACTTGCATCAAAGCCGTATCAATCACAAGAGCGATATTTTGTACAAAACATCCAACTAGGAGCCATAAAACAGAAATTATTTAAAAGAAGGAGAATAATCTTCTCCGTCCATTTCACAAACGGCGTGGAAAGAGGCACTTGAGATATCTTCCTTTCGTCCTACAAACATAAAGAG
Organism: Ilyophis sp. 1 JC-2022; assembly: GCA_022702515.1. Taxonomy (NCBI): domain Eukaryota; kingdom Metazoa; phylum Chordata; class Actinopteri; order Anguilliformes; family Synaphobranchidae; genus Ilyophis; species Ilyophis sp. 1 JC-2022. The sequence goes on along the minus strand of CM040400.1, from coordinate 13,935,927 downwards.
GGCGTATTGCATCACTTCCTTTACATTTTCCCATCTAGCAACACACACACACACACACACAAAAATAGCATTAGCATCATTAGCATCAAACTGGAAGCCATATAATCCTTAGAATACTGAATAACACCCGGTTAAAGTGATGACACAACGATGAGATCTTTAGGGTGTGAGGTGTCCAGGCGGTCCAAGTGGACCGAAAACAAACTGGCAGAACTCGGAAACACTGACTATGACTTATAATGACCATCATCCCTGATAGCCACTGAATGTTAACTCAAATGTATGTTAGTTAGCACTGAAACACTGCTGTAACACTGCTATACTGATAAAAGAAGGGGAGGGTGTATTCAGTCGAACCCCAAACAGCGATTCATCCACAAATCTGAGCGAAGGGGGTTTCAGACCAACAATATTACCCAAAAGCATTTTGCAGGCATCCAAAACTACAATACTTGCTTCAGTTCTCTATTTAAAGTTTAAGTGCCCTTGGTGATAGGTTGAAGCACAACCCCTCCCAAAAATACATCCTGAGCCACACCTGGTCCTTCATTTCATCACCGTTTAAACATGAAGCACCGTGAACCTCTACTCTTCTCTAGTATTCTCTTCTCTAAATTACTATATCTGTTACCACATAGCCCCCAAGATAAGCATTAAAAGAAAGACAAACAGGTCACTTGGTTTCTTCAAATTTGTGAAATCTATCAGTGTGTTTTCACGTCAGGTGTGGCTGTAGTTTTTTTTCAAAATTTTTTTTTAACAGAACAGAGGGTTCATAATCAAAGCTCTCATATTATAGTGTTATATACTTCATTTACATCTCACTTTTTTTTTTTTTTGCATCTATTGCATGTCAATAAAAAAAACATATCTAATAAATAATAAACTGAAATATTCATAAAACTAGTGAAGGGAGCCCAAACTTCAGGAACCCATCAAAATGGGTGGAGCCATTAATGAGCCACTTTTACTGATTTAAGCCACTAGATTTTCTTTTTCCCCAATTAAGAAAAAAGTTTTTGATTGGTTATGTGTCATTGATTGACAGAGCAGTGGCCCCGCCCATTAGAGTTCAGAAAGCCCTAATCTCCCATCAATACTTCAAATAGCACGTTTAGTGCACTGATAACCTGTCTGGTTTACAGAGACGATTTTCCTGCACTCTGTATCCAGGGCCAACATCTCTCTACACCAATGCATTTTTACCCCTAGACACGCTGATTGACTGGAATACAACGCAAGTTACCTACAATGTTAAAACGTTATTGGAATAGTCTCCTGCAAAGATGGCTAGTTATAGCTAAAGGTTATCTTCAGTGTGAAACACACAAAAATCGGTGGCGGTCTTAATTCCTCTCGACCCGTCTCTATCTGGCATTATTTGTGCTGAATGGGTTTTGATGTCGCTGAACAAAGGCGGTCAACATTATAGCTGCTTCACATAATTTCCTGGAAATGTTCCAAAAAGCCTGGTTCTCCTGGACATTCCTGGAAAATAATGGAAAAAAATGAAAATTGTTTGTCACCCTGAACAATTAAATACAGCCAATGCCTGATAAGAGGATGTTCTATGTGAAACATTAAGTACAAAGCTGGGGTAGAATTACCTATTTGATGTCACAGGAAAGTAATTTGTCACATGCTCATAATAACCAACAAGAACTATGACCCACAGCTATTCTGATACCACAGCAAGCGTTCCAGAAATTCTTTAGTAAATCCTCTTGGGCAAAAAAGTTATTTGAATGTTAAAATGTTGCACATTAATGAGTATGTAACCTCCCGTGAAGAGTGTAAATGGAAAGCAATGCAAATTCACGGCACACCTAAAATTAATCAAGAATTATGTTTCCCTTTTCAGACCTGGGTCAAACATGGTTACACAATGTCTCTTCACACATACACTGTAGGTAACACTCTTGCAGATTACTGACAAAGTTCAAAAAAACATGTATTTAATCAGAAAAAAAATTCTTCAATACATTGAAAATAAATAAAAAATGCATTCTTTTTTTTTTACAAGATTTTACAAGCATCTAAAGGGTTAAAGCATATAAAATATGAATTTGACATTGTAATATATTCCATTTTAATATAGTTAATCTATTAACACTTACCAACAAACCAGCCATCATCGCATTTCTCCATGACGTCCACAATGTCTCCCTCCTTTAGCTCGAGCTCATCCTCGTTGCGAGGCAGGTAGTTGTACAACACGTGGAACCTGCGACGGCCACCACAACAGCCCTTTAGCAAAGAGGCCACTCAGCCGGCCCGCAACGTTCTCGCAACGTTGCTGGGATGTTAATGTTATTTATTTTTATTTTCTTTACATTGTACACAATTAAACGGATGTCATGTGTCATCACTCACGGTTCTCCTCCGCTGCTCCCCGATGCTGGTCGCTGCAATAGAGAAACAGAAACAGAGAGAGAAAGAGAGAGAGAGAGAGAAATATATAAGAAGCTCATGTCCAGTGCATGCCACTCACTCGCCTGTAATATGTCAAAAAGCTAAGGCCAAGTAACACTTCAGCACTGATGACTCTGTGCTTAACTGCAAACAACGCTGCCAGTTAGGACTGAGAACATCACTACAGTACAACTCAACATATATTTTTAAAAAAGGCCAAATAATCAGTATGTTTTTTTGTTCATTCAAACAGCTGCAAACTCAGGCACAGTCATCATGCAGGCCACAGGGACCCATTGACTTTTCCATGTTCATCAGTTCAACTTATATTTTCCCACAATACACTGCTCCAAACGACACTGAAGGAATCACAGCACAGAACTCCTTCCCTAATTGCCTTTCTTTAAAAGAGAAGTACAGTTACTCTGTGAGAAGGGATGTAAACACGCCTCCTGGAAGGCTGGTGTGCCCACAGAGCTTCGCTATAACATTGACTGCTCTTTCTTCATTTCCCACTTCACAGAATGAACTGATATGCAGCAAATAAAGACTGCAGATATACCCAACACCTACATTTTACTGCAGTGTGTTTTGGGAATCCGTGCCAGTGTAACCCGATACAAATTGGATCAATGAAGTCAGTGTGGTTGTTCACAACAGAAGCAGCACACACACACACACACACACACACACACTCAGACACAGACACACACAGCATCCTGCAGGTTTAAACCCAGGCAATAGGGTATTATTAGATAAAGGAACCATGCAATGCGTTACGATGGGGAAACCAAGGGACCAGTGAACAGTAGGCGTGTCACTGAGTCTGCCAGCGAGCGCAGCTGCTGGCATCATGCTGTCCAATGCACACGTACCCCAGCGTTGCGGGACGGAGGACCGCTCAGGCCTCTGACAGGCGACCCGCAGGACCTCCTGGGCATCACGGGACTACGAGGGGGCTTACCGTCGATGACTACATCCCGTTTAAAAGCTCGCTGGAAGCACAAGGCCCCCACCAGAGCAAGCTGTGAGCCTTTCAGTGCAGACACACACACACACACACACACACACACAGCACCACCACAAAGGCACGCACAAGCATACACACACACACACACACACTGACACAAAAACACACACATACACAGTGACATCATACATGCACACAGCTGCTATGCATTAAGCTAACTGCTGCAATGCACACACGCACACACACAGGGCATGCTGCTGTATATGCCTCGCTATAGAAATACACACAGTCGCTGTATAGACTGTACTTACACAGAGATACACACACAGTCACTGTGCATGTCTCTTTACAGAAACACACACAATAACACACCTCATTTCAAGGAAGCTCAGTCTCCTGCCTATATAACAACCGGAATGCTGCTGACTGCCAATTCTATCCATACCGGCTGTGCATAGTAAAGGATCTATATACAGGTATATGCTGTAACTGCATGTATACTGTGCTTTAAAAAACCTCACAGTGATTTACAAAGGTGGGGGTGGGGGTGGTGGGGGGAGGGGGGGTTGTCTATCCTTCTGCCAGTATAAATTATTTCTCTAGTAATCCTAACAATCTTCTTAAAAAATCTTAAGAAAATGATTTCATTCTATTCTCAACTGTCTGAAACATATAGATATTAATTGTGATACTTTTATTTTACAAGATTATTTTATTGTTCTTTTTTGGGTACCCCCACATATGGTCCTGTAACTCTCTGAGCATACACCATGGAGACAGAAGCACTTAGTGTTACAGAGTTACAGGGTAAACACAGTGCATATGCTATTATGAGTTTGTTATGACGACGTTCGGGGCACAAGGTGCTCCACACAGCTGCATCTTCCTTTACCTTAACTTTGGGGGATCTGGACTCCAGGAGAAGGGGGCGTTTTTCAGAGGGGGGTGTAATGGGGGGTGTGGGGGGGAGGGGCTGGTGTGAAAAAGAGGATGAGGGGGGACACTTGGCCACGCCCAAGGGCTCGTCTGCCTGACGAAGAAGGCATATCGCTTGGTCACTCTCGAGAGCGGACAATCATGCATCGCAAGAACAGCAGCAGGCCAATCACGTCACACTTTCTCCTCATGCTCCTTTTAATACAAGCTCTAAACCTACAGCCATACGGTTAAAGGACAGCTATAGACAAGAGGCATCAATGCCCCCATTTACTGCTATCCTATCAAATGCCTGTTTAATAAGAGCTTAACATTAATCTATCCTTTCAGTAAAAAATATAATGAGTCAATTATTATCTGTTCCAGGTGCCTCTTAAGATGTATAATAAGAACTGAATAAATAAAAATGAATCTTAAAATTCATCTTGCTATATTCAGTTTGTAGTTTTAAAACTAATTCTTGCAAAAAAAACATATTTTCCTGTTTTATCTACAGCACGAGATTGTTAGTGAAGACAGGCATGCATATTTAGATGTCCGAAACAGGCCTGTCAGACAGCACACCAGGCTCTACCTCATGTTCTGACCCTGGACAGTGGACGAGTGTATTGGTCTGTCTGTCTGGCTGGCTGTCTGTTTGGCTGTTCTCAGGGTCCACCTCTGGGTCTTCCTCTATGTAGAGTTCAGGAAGCTCCTTTTTTACTTCTGCTATTTTTGCTTCTGGGTAGTTAGAATCCTCCCGGGAATTGCAGTTTGATTGGTCGTCATAAATGATGCACAGGACCTCCTCCTCTTGGACTGCTGTGAAAGACGGCCCCTCATCCACAGAGGGGTCATTGATTGGCTCATCCATTATGAGACTATTGGAATCTTGGGGTGAAGAGGGAGGAGACGGCTCTGTAGACTCCACCTCCTCTAACTGTGGGAGTGGCAGACCCTGGGCCTCCTGTGAATCATTTGGTTGGCTGTTGCCCTCAGATATTTCATTGTCCCTGCATGTGGGGGCGGAGTCAAACACAGAAGCACTGGGGGAAGGGGAGTAGGTGAGCGGGGCGGAGCAGGAGGCAGGAGTGAGGGACGAGTCTGGAGAGAAACGCCCTTCCTGAATTGAGAAGGTGTGGTTTTGTGGCGAAGGGGACAAGGGCACGGTCACGGGGGAGGCCAGGAGCACCAGGCTTGGCTGAAGGCTGGTATGGAAGGGGAGAGGGGTGGAGCCAAGGCTGCTGGAGGGGGGAGGGCCCATGGTGAGGGAAATCCATTCACTGGTGACAACCTGCAGCTGGGAATTCTGGGGGGTGGGCGAGGGGTGGAGCCTGGGTGGGGGGGACGGGGTGCTATAGGGAGGGGGGGCAGCGGCGGGCTTAAAAGAGAGAGAAGAGAACTTTTACAACACAGGAGGGAAGCCGAAAACACTGAGACACTCGAGAGACATGTCTGTGTGACCTAATCCAGTACAGAGTCCACTGCTGTGCCCTTCAATACCTGCACCAACACTGGGGGGTTCAAAGGGAGATTTACTCTTTACTTCAAACTCAAAGAGCTTCACAAGGTGAAGGCTCCTGCTAATACAGCTTCTACCTGTTCAACTGGACAGCACATACTGAAATGTGATGTCATACAATTTGCAATAGTTCAAATGCTGTTTGATTGCGGTTTCCAACGACAAACTCTCCTGTGATCGCTACCGATATCAGGGATACCGCAAATCAATGAACAGCTTTGCACCCTTCCTGTTTCAGATGATCTTCCAGAAATGTTCCCAATTAATGGACACTGTATAGAAAGCAATATGAGCACAAAATGAGTCATTGCTCAATCAAGTACACTGCACGATAACCACTACAAGTACACTGCACGATAACCACTACAAGTACACTGCACGATAACCACTACAAGTACACTGCACGATAACCACTACAAGTACACTGCACGATAACCACTACAAGTACTCTGCACTATAACCACTACAAGTACACTGCACGATAACCACTACAAGTACACTGCACGATAACCACTACAAGTACACTGCACGATAACCACTACAAGTACACTGCACGATAACCACTACAAGTACACTGCACTATAACCACTACAAGTACACTGCACGATAACCACTACAAGTACACTGCACAATAACCACTACAAGTACACTGCACTATAACCACTACAAGGCTATATATAATTACGAAAATTAGCATATGCTGTAAATGTCCAGTACAAATGCATCTGATAATCAATATGTAAATATCACTATGAAATAATTACTAAATGAATTACCACTACAAAAACCAACCAACCATAAAGCCGAGCATGAACACAGGCCTTTGTTCACTTTGCAATATAACCTAATGTTGGCTTAGACAAGCCAAGGATTTATAGCCAGCCGTCTAGGAGATTCTCCTCGTGGGCTGTAACTCATAGTACGTGTATCAGCACAGACAGCCAATATAAGCGTAACAGGAAGCAGGGCGGCTAATGATCTAAACGCATTGTGGATATAAATGTTTGATCCTATCAGAACAGCTGGGCCCTGCTGCAGAAGGTCTCCATTAATCTGTGTTATGAAAAAACGCAGCTTGCGTTACCGTCGCTGTGTGTTCGTCATGAGCGGGGCGATACCACACACGCCTCACCACACGGTATATCACGCGTGCCCCACATTCGTGACGGGCGCGTGATCACCACAAAATGGTGAAAGCGGCCCGGTGCAACCTGAGCCAGGATGCACTTTATCTAAAACCACGTGAGAACGCATCGCAGCCGACTGATTTTCTCTCGGGATTCAGTGTTTATGGATTACCTCAGCATGTACGGCAGTGTCTAGTAAAGTAACTTAATGAAAGGCTTGTGTTCCAGTGTGATAATGTTCATGAAATGTATATAGAAAGTACTTCACAAGAGGTGGTGGACACCTTTCACCAGAGGCTGGCGAAATTTCCCTACAAAAAAAAAACCTTTCTACCTTGCCTTCCACATGTTAATTCTAGTGACAAAGGATTACCTATCGCCAGTGTGTTATGGCCCGACTATTACACTCTCATTAACTGCTACTTGGAATGTTTGTGATTTACAAATCTAGGCCATTTCTTTGTGAACTAATTGTAAGTCGCTCTGGATAAGAGCGTCAGCGAAATGCCTAAAATGCAAATGTGAATGTTAAGTAAATATGGGACATGTGATGCCCATGGGGGCGGAGCAGACAGACAGAGGAGGGGCTTACCCTGGAGGATGTAGGGGTGTGGCCCTGGGGTGAGGGCGACTCCCTGTAGGGACTGGGACTCTTGGCGGGGGAGCGCTTGATGATGTCCACATAGGACACGGGGAAGATGCCCTGTTTTTTTGTCTCCGCGATCTTCCCTTCGTACCAGTTCTGATCCACCTGCCTCAACAGCACCACCCTCTCACCCTGATAGGTAAACACGAATCACACGTTAGCCAGGGCCAGACACACTGCACTGCATACACAGATACAAACACACAATAATAGACTAATCACATTACACCAGCTGTGTGTAAACCTCTTATGACTTAAATTACTTAAAATTATTTAAATTAAGCACTTTAGTTCTAAATCCAACCAAAAACCAGCAAACACTGCAAACCCTACATGGCTTCAATTTGAGATCCCTGTATGACTCACTGTACTTTACATATTCTACTACACTTCACTCACACTACACACAAACTACAAATATGGCTGATTCAGTACAGACACAGTGAGACACACACAGTGTGAGTGGAAGCGGGCCTTGCCTTTCTCAGTGACAGCTCCACATTGGTGTCGGCGTTGAAGTTGTAGCGGGCCACCGCCTCGCCAATTTCCCGGACGTGGGCTGGTGGTGGGGGCCGGACCGGCTGCAGCTTCTCTGGGGGGAGTTTCTGGGAGGGGGTGGAGAGTCATTAAGAGAGATAAAGAGAAAGAAAGATAAACAATTTCCCTTGCATGGTTCAGATGAGCCACTTTGAGCTGAAGCCTACAATTAGAAATAATAATAAAAAAAACAACAACACAGAAATCTGTGGGTGAGAGAGACAGGTACACACAGGGTTGGATAACATGAAATCACACACACACACACACACACACCTCACTCACCTCCACATAAGCGATAGGAAATATCCCGACTCTCCCGTGGCGTTCTCCCTCATACCAGTTCTTGTCGACCTGCCGGATAATGTTCAGCACCTCCCCCTTTTTAATGGTGAGCTCCCTGCAGGACAATCACAGACCAGCAGTCAGCAGTGTGGGGCAATGCGTAACATGAGCCTAAAGTTTTCCCAACGAGACACAGCTTAGTCAGCAGTGTGGGGCAATGCGTAACATGAGCCTAAAGTTTTCCCAACGAGACACAGCTTAGTCAGCAGTGTGGGGCAATGCGTAACATGAGCCTAAAGCTTTCCCAACGAGACACAGAGGTTAGTCAGCAGTGTGGGGCAATGCGTAACATGAGCCTAAAGCTTTCCCAAAGAAACACAGAGGTTAGTCAGCAGTGTGGGGCAATGCGTAACATGAGCCTAAAGCTTTCCCAAAGAGACACAGAGGTTAGTCAGCAGTGTGGGGCAATGCGTAACATGAGCCTAAAGCTTTCCCAACGAGACACAGAGATTAATCAGCAGTGTGGGGCAATGCATAACATGAGCCTCAAGCTTTCCCAATGAGACACAGAGGTTAGTCAGCAGTGTGGGGCAATGTGTAACATGAGCCGAAAGCTTTCCCAACGAAACACAGAGGTTAGTCAGCAGTGTGGGGCAATGTGTAACATGAGCCTAAAGCTTTTCCAACGAGACACAGAGGTTAGTCAGCAGTGTGGGGCAATAAGGCATGTGTCCATGTCTTATAATGCTACATAACCAATGCATTGCAGCCAATCGAGGGTGTTGGTAAAAAAAGATGTGTAATGTAATGTTATCCATCTTATTAAGGTTAGAGGTCCTTAGTCACAGGCTGGTCATCAAAGAAAGGCCTTGAAATAAAAAGGTTTTGGAATCCATGAGGTGGGAGTCACAGTTTTATATACAGGTCAAACTTACTTTGTGGTCTGTGCCTTAAAGTCATATATTGCTCTGGCTGGCTGTTTCTGTGAAAGAAGCAAAGAGCACAAGAGTGGGCATTTGCTTGTTGGATATTTCTAGCCAATACTGAAAATGATGGGCAGACACGACGTGAGTGACATCACACCTCAAAGCCTCAAATATTCCCATCATTACCCTTACAGTGTGTAGCTATATTCAAATATTGTGGAATTTCTGATTTTCAAAAATATATATAGAACAAAAAATTGCTCTACACATTCTACATGTTACAAAACGTACATAAAAGTATAATTGTCTGAAGAACAACATTTTTTATATATGGTTCATGGAATATATCATAGTACAAACGAAGAGTATGAAAACTATAATATTACACTGAAAGTCTGTGAACTGATGCAGTCATATACAGTGACACAGAGGACGGGACAGCAGGTTGTGGAAGTTTCACTGCGTGTGGTAAAGAAAGGCTGATTACCTCTCTCTCAGGAGCGGGTCTTTTGCCTTGGGGAGCGTAAGGACCCACGTCGGAGTAGGAGTACCCTCGGTAGGTATCCTGCTCTGTAGGAGACACAAGGGGGCCACGATTAGAAGGGGGCCCCGACTGGACTGGTGCTCTGACCCCCGCCACTGGTGAATAACGTGTATGTTTGACAGGGCGTCACCATGGCAACATCATTATCTTACAGGGAAATGACAGGGGGCAAAGAAAGGCCTGCTAACGGTCACGTCCATTTCCAGGGGTGAACATGGGGTCACTGCATGCACCCGTCCCTCACCCCCCACAAAACACATACCCCTTCTCTTTAGTGTCATATGGCGGTCAAGCTAATGTACTATGCCATCACAGGATGTAAGTTGAGGAGAGGAGGCAAGCTGGTCGGCTAAAACGTTGCACGCTGAATATCAGTGCCGTGCAGCAGGTGCCTGGAGAATGTACGACGTCTTTACTCTCTGATTTGTTTTATAGCCCATACCTCAGTACAGTAAGTGGACTATCTTGTGGTGATGAATAACATCTTTTCCCTCCAACGTATTAGATAGCACACACTGCAGTACAGGCAAGTGGAGAATCCCAAGGTGATTTATAATATGTATTTTTCTCTAACCTGTTTCATCGCAAACAATATAAGCGGAGAAACATGGTCATAAATAACAGTGTTTACTCCCAATGCCCATAAGATTGTTTATGTCCTGCCATTGTAAATATCCCGTGGGAGGCCGAGGATAGCATTATGTCTTGTGTCTCTGACACACTCTATATCACGAGGCGGAGCTGGGAGCGACCCGTCAATAATGCTTAATAAACGCCGGGTCACATATTAGATAGATTCATGCCTCTTTAGTATGACGTCAAGCTTGAGAAATCCCACAGGAAGAAAAATATGCGTGCGGAGGCATCTTGGGAAATGTAGTACCACAATTTTCTTGTAATTGGACCATATTGAGTAATGTACTACCATTTAGAAAGAAGAAGCATGTTCGAAAATGTGTCCTCTCCTTCTAGAAACTAAGACATTTTTGCAAATATATTGCTATCCCTTTCAAGATAACTCTTTCCCAAGAGTGACGCTGGGAAGTACAGTTTCATCACTTTCTTCCCTAGTCAGTGTTTCTGATTAATGTGTCAGGTGTTTGCGCTGTCACTGCATTTTGAACTACAAAATAACAGGAAGGGAGCCATTTTAAATCAGGCGCATCTGGGAAATATAAACACTGAGACTTAACCAGTGACAAGATGGTGCCTGCAGCATTCCCAGCATGGCCAGAGTGTGAGTGTGGAGGAGTGTGAGGGCGCAGGAGTGTGAGGGCGCAGGAGTGTGAGGGCGGAGGAGTGTGAGGGTGCAGGAGTGTGAGGGCGCAGGAGTGTGAGGGCGGAGGAGTGTGAGGGTGCAGGAGTGTGAGGGCGCAGGAGTGTGAGGGAGTGTGAGGGTGCAGGAGTGTGAGGGCGGAGGAGTGTGAGGGTGCAGGAGTGTGAGGGCGCAGGAGTGTGAGGGCGGAGGAGTGTGAGGGTGCAGGAGTGTGAGGGCACAGGAGAAAGAGCAGATTTTAAGAATTTTTCTGCACAATCGCCATAACAAATGAAAAGAAATGGATCTCCACATAATACTCAAATGATATAAACACAGCATGCTTTTTACAGCACAACACAAAGAAAACAAATGTAAGGATATAAAGAATAATTAAAAAAAAAATTGAGCTACATCCATTCTCAATGTTTCAATACAAAAACGAATCCCATTTGCACATAAAATAAAGACAGAAATAAATAAATACTGAAACCATGAAATTAAATCAGAAATTAAAAGAAAGAAAACTAATATGAAACTTAACAGTGGTGGGGAGGGAACTCGGTGGTGCAAGAGAGAGCAGTTCAATAAGAGGCGTTCTGCTTCGCTCCAGCTCCCCCACACTTCCACAGGCGCTAATGAAATGGAGGCGTGTGCTATTCCGGGTGTGGCTCAGGTGGGCGGAGTGTGTGGGATAGGCCACACCCCCATTACACAGACACTATCACAGGACACAGAGGAGGGGTGGGAGGGGGGCATTCAGGCACATGGGAGGGGACACATATTCGGGTGGGGTGGATACCACATGCTGTCCACCTTGGTAGCCGTGTGCGTTGTTAGGGGCGGCGCCGGCCTGGCTGTTTTTGGCGGTGTCGGCGCGGCGGTGAGAGGAACTGTGGGGCGGCGATGGCACGTGCTCCGGGCCGCGGTGGGCGTGTCTGTCGGGCTGCGGGGGGTAAGGCTGCCTCCGCACGGCTCTGAGGGAGGAGTTTCTCTCGGGGATGTCGGGCAGGAGCTCGTCCAGCAGCCGGTGCAAGATGCTGCTGTCGGGCCGGATGCCCCGCCTCCTCTCGTCCTGCAGGTGTTCCAAGATGTCCTGGAGGGCGGAGTCCAGCGCCGCGTACATGGAGGAGCGGGGCCGGGCCCGGCGGCCCTGCTTGTGGGGCGCGGGGCCCTTTTTCCGCCGGAAAGGCACGGGGCTCACCAGGAAGGCCAGCTTGGACAGGCCGGCGTCGGTGTCGGCGTCGTCCTGGCGGAGCTGCTGCCGGCGGTCCTGCCGGGCTCTCTCGTGCTTCAGCATGGTGGTAAAGCGGGTGTAGGAGGCCGGGCAGGGGCCCTTGCAGGAGCTGAGCAGGTGGCGGTGCTGGCGATGGTGCTGGTGGAGGTGCTGGTGGTGGTGGAGGTGCTGGCCCGAGCCATACAGGCTCTCAGAAGAGGTGAGGGAGCAGCGGTCATAGTCGCTCTCGCTGCAGAGCGACGAGCCCTCCACCTGGATGAAGTCGCTGAGGTCAGAGGCGGCCGCGTCGTGGTCGCTGTCCGAGCAGTCCGGGGGCGGGCGGTGGCGGTGGGCGGGGGCGGGGCCTCGCGAAGGCGCCGCGCCCGAGCTCCCGGGCTGCTGCGGCTGACCCTCGGGCGGGGCTCGGGCGGGCGGCTCCTCCTCCAGCAGGGACTCCACGGAGAAGCGCCGCTGGGGGCTGCTGCTCCTGTTGGACGACCCAGGAGTCCCCGCCCCCGAGCCTCCCTCCTCCCCCAGGTTTGGCATGGACTTGGACTTCTGGATCAGGTTCTCGTACTGGGAGATGCGCGTGGGCACCACGTCCCGCGGCACCTCGTCCTCGCACCCCGGCCACCCGGGCATGCGCTCGCGGCTCTGCTCCCCCTCCAGCTCCAGGATGCGCGCGCGGACCGAGCGGATCACCTCGGACGCCAGCAGGTCCCGCCGGTCGATGCGGTGCATCTTGCGGTACAGCTGGAGGAAGCCGGGCGTGTCGTGGGCGGGCCGGTGCCAGGGGCGGGGTCCCTTGGACTCCTCCCCCTCCTCCTCGCACACGAGGGAGCCCACGCTCTCGGAGCGGGTCTGAGCAGCGGCGAGGGGGGCGGGGCCTCCGTCCCCCAGCAGGTTGTCGCAGCTGCGGGACTTGGCTTTGGGGGAGGTGGCCTCCTCCACGCTGCTCCAGGTCTCCGCGTCCTGCCGCTGGGTCTGCCAGCCGTTTTTGAAGCAGATGGACCTCTTGGAGCCCGGCGGGCCCCGGTCGCCACAAGGGGCCCCACCCGCGGGACCCGTGGAGTCGGAGTCCTGTGAGGTATCCTGGTTTGGACCTGAACAACTTAAACGCGGAGAGTACATGACGCTAAAATCCCCACCTTTTCAAAAATCCGCACCCAGAGCAGCATGGCAAGAAAGAGAAGAGGAAGATTAAGTTAACAGTGAAGTTAACATAAAGGCTGAATCCCAAACTGAGCCCTTGTGGGCCGTGTCTGAATCAGCACATTTGCCTACTATTCTGTATGCCAGTTGAGTATACTTTTAAAAAAAGCTGTTAAGTACGTGACAATTCAGAAAATTGAGTGTTCTTAATATCCTCGGATGATATACTTATTTAGCTGCTTTTGCTGATAATAGTATGAAGGATATTTTTTGCATACTGCATGTCACTAAACAGTATACAGTGAGCAGTATACAGTATGCTAATACACAGTACAAAGGATGCAGTAGGGCTCTGATTCGGACACAGCCACGGACTCGTGGACTGTGGACTTGCAGACTTTAATGGTGTGTCCCCAAGGGCAGGTAAGCCTGCATTGATGCGGACTTGCGAAAAGCATTGGTAGAGGGTGTGAAAAGTCCGCATAACAGCACTTGCCAAAAACACTGTTTTCACTATGCACTCACAGACTCAATGAGAACGCG